>JABUQX010064924.1:0-34555 GCA_015478945.1 Trachelipus rathkii
CAAATTTTTCAGACTCATATTATATAATATTTATATATATTATATATATATATAAATATATATCATCCTTACTTTTGCTATAATAGTCATATTAATATAATTATATGTATAATGTTAATCTAGTAAGACTGTGTTCTAGACTTGATTACCTTTTAATATATTAAAACATACCCTCTTTACTAGCAATCTAATAGGTGAATTAGGTTTACGATAGTAGGTTGACATTTTAAGTTAAATGACAATTACTAACAGCAAATGTGGCCTTATGAGGGAGGTTAATGTGACTATTCGGAAACAGTGGCAATAGACGGTACAATGTGTATGGTGCTTTTTAAGTAGGATTCTATATGCGTGTGTAGATAGACCTGGTGCTTTTGTTAATGTTATTAGTGAATGTGGTGTTGCTAAATATATGTATAACATGATGAGTTCAAGCTAACGCTGATTAAAGTATGGTGATGATGTGTTTGTGTGAGGGAATAGAATTATTTGTATTGCTCTGAAGAAAATAAGTATTGCCCACTATGTACAGTGCCTGACTATATATAATGCGGAATACTTTCATACGAGTAATAAGTGGTCGTGATAAGAAGACGATGAAAAGTAAAATGTGATAGTATATATTTGTCGATAGGCATTAAATAAAAAAGTGGAATTGTATTTCGAATAGTGATGATGATGAGTGAAGTTTAAGTGAGTTATAACAGTTCTTAAGTTGTGTTCTAAACTTTTTCCCAGGTAAAAAGACACCAAAGAATACTATCCCAAGTTGAGAGGGTTTCTCCATAATGTTTTATAAATAACCAAATTTAAAGATACCGCGGATGATGATTTTACGGTTGGCAAATTAACACTGAGTTTTTGAAAAGCCTTTGGCAATCTCCATAGGAGAGGAGAAGGGTACCTGAAATAACATTATTCGTTCCCATTTAAATGTTATCATAAGATTAAAGAATTAAGGAATTCAAAGAATATATGGGGACTTTGAATATGTCCATATTTTCGAATCTGTTATACTTGGTTTAGGGATACGGGATTACATAGGCTGAAGTCAAAAATTGGAAAAGAGTTTTCCTCTAAGTTGAGATTTGTTATAATATAAGATTCAGAAAACGATGATGCTGAGAGGTTGAAATATGATGAGCATTTGTAAGAAAAAATGTTGGGTATTATTCAAAGATGTTTTGCTCGGAAGTGAAGTTTAATATGTGACAGATGCGATCAAGAGCTTTGTTGTATTAAAGGTATGATCTTTATAACTTTTGCTGTGAATAGCTGGGGTAGAAACTTGATCAAAGAAGAGTAGATTAAAAAAAAAAGATAATATTTAATATACTATTTTAATAGTAATATGTATTATTTATTATATATATATTTGTTAGTAATTATATCTTTTATCTTTAATATATATATATCATTATTATATATTAAGTCAGAATTAACCAAATATTAGGAGGTAAAAGTATGTTTAGTAAAAATGGATAGGGGTATATGTTAGGCTTGGATAATTTTATTGTTTTTTATTGATTTTTATGAACTTATTGTATATTACTATATATAGTATATTATATTATAATATTATATTTAAATATATATATTATATTATATAAGTATAAACAATATTATAAGGTGTATTTATTTTTTTATTATTATTTATATTATAGAATAAAAAATTATAGGTATTATTAATGTGCATTAAAATATCTTTATCATCTGTAATATATTTTTAATTTTTGGTATATTATATATATAATTGGCGGTTTTGATTATTATATTATATAGAATTATTTATATAAGACTGATATATACTACTAGTAGTTTTCGTATGTTTTTTGTATTATTTATAAATTAAGTATAGATGATGTACTTCAAATTAAGTCTTGATTATGGATAGTAGTTATTTAAGATATATATAATAATATTATATTCTTTATTTTATCATTATATTATATAATACGTTCAGTATGTAATTTATATGGTTAAATATATTAGAATGGTGAGCATAAGCGTGAACAAGTGTATGTGTTAATATTTAGTGTATATACTGTATGTTGTAGAAGGTGACTGAAGGGATAGTGGACGAGTGTCAAAGTTGTGGGAAAGCTTGTGAATGGAAGGAAGGTGAGATTGGTAGTCGATTAATTAATCATTGGTGGAAATGGTATAAGGATAAGATCCTTGAGTTGTGCAAGGCTCTTACATGAGAGTATGATTGTTTACCATGCGTTAATATGTTATTAGTGGTTGAGACCTATGGTTGGAAATAAGAAGGTTAGCTATAAGAATATATAAGTATTTTAATGATGTTCAGATGGACATCTAGGTTTTCGAGGAGAAATGTGGATGTTATGAGCTCAAGAGTGGAGAGTTAAAGGGATGCTAAATAGGTAGCAAAATGACAATAGTTTATAGTGAAGGGGGTTGGTTGTGGCCCATCTGGGCATAGGGTATGAACAACATGTGATCGAATAGCCAAAGTGAGTTCAATCTCGTTCGTGAATGTCTAGGGATGGATTTTCTGAATGTGATAAGTATCTCAACTAAAAGGTTATAATGGAGGATTTGTAAGGATGGGTTTGTGATTTCTCTTATTCGACTTGTATATTACTTCTAGCTACTTTTTCTGTATTCCGTGGCACTGCATGCACCTTTCCCCAGTTCTTGAGGAGAGAATATATATATTATATATATATATATTAGATTATATTATTTTATATCTTATTAAAATATTTATTAAAATACCTAAAGACAACAAATTATATTTCATTAATTAATTTGTAGTAGTATATATTTATATATTAATACTTTGGATTGATTTTCAGAATTGAAATAAAAATGAAATATGAATAAGTGCAAAAAGCGTTAAATCATTAGAGGCATCAACTCTATTTACTCCTTTATTTCAGGATATTTATTTATTTATTTGATTATTTATTAAATTATTTATTTTATTTATATGATTATTTATTAAATTCCTTATTTTATTTATATGTTTATTTATTTGATTAGTTAATTTAATATGAAATTCAATTTAAATATATTTCAGGTTTTATATATAATTTCCATTGCAACCTCAATCCTAATATTTGAAATAATCAGTTTTTGAGAGGAGATAATTTATCAGTTTACTAAAGACATACAAACTAGATTTAGAAACCCCTAAGTTCAACCATTTGCATCATGCTTTAAGTCAATTTTAGAAAATATTAATATAAATATTTGTAACAAGTATATTTTACTTCACTAAAGTGTTTTGCAGCAATACTTTTAGATTTGTTCAATATTAAATTGTATAAAAAGTGAATTTTTTTAACTAAAAAGATCACCAGCAGTTTTCTTAGTAATATTTAGTGACAATTAGTAACGTCTGTTGTTTTATGGTAGGGACCACCCACGATTCCACGAAACTTATCTTGTAACGTTTTAGAGGAGCGAAATATCCTAGTGATATGAAGCTTGTTCAATTAAAGTTCAGAGAACACGCAGAGATGAAAGATGAATAATGAACGTATCTGAACTGTGACTAGGATCTCTATGTCGAAGAGCTCAGAATCAGAGGCAAATTGGACGCTCTATTCGCGCTGTTAATTTATAACTAATTCTTGATGACAGAATTTTGTTCAAGCAGTTTCGTGTGCGTCATACAAGGCAGAAGTGTTTTACATTTTCATTTTAATTTTCCTAATTATGCTTTATTATTATTTATGATTATTTTTATTTTTTTACTCTTATTATATATTATTATTAATTAATTATATGATTATTATATACTTATTATTATTTTATTTCAATATTTTTTTATTAGTGCAATTATCGATAAATTAAACTAGTAAAATACTAATAAAGCATAGAATATTTGAAGGTTTAGAGACATAAAATTATATTTGAAAAATTAGGGTTTATATAATAGAATGGATCACTGGCGCAAAGATTTCTTCTCGGTTTAGCTCTCACCTTAGTTATTTAGGATATTAGTATTTTTTCTATAATTGGAAGCTAGGTGTCGTTTTTACTGTACTTCATGCATAAGATAGACTATAATTGATGTAAACAATAATAGTTACTGAACATGATCAGGTCTTTTTTGTGAGATCAAATGTAAAGATCAAAACGTAAGAAAACGTATATAATCTTACGGAAGATGAGAAAAGCTATACAATAGAATTTTAACTAGATAGGAAGGAAAACATATCGTGTTTCTTATCTAAGGGAAATAGATGAGAGGAATGCATCAAGCAAATCCATGTAGAACCTTTTTAGACGTTGCTATGCAGATGCATTAATGTGACTTCGAATACAATGAAGAAGTAAAGCCGTTTTTATATTGCCCAACGGAGCCAGGTAAATAGAGGGAATGATATGGGTAATATACGGCAGAATCTGGCGGAGAAAAGGCGTTTAGAAAGAATCCGAAGACAGAAGATGAATTATGATTACTCTAGTCATGCGTTGTTAAGATGATGTGGCTACTTATTTCTGTAAGTTGTCAATACTAGGGTCACAAGTATTCTCTTCCAGACAGTGGAGTGATTGTAATTCCGATCGAAAAGATGAGATGTCCATAGGAGCGTTGGTGGGGCAAACACCTACTACAAGAAAAAAAGTTAGAGAATCTAATGAGAATGTTTTATCACTCGAGTTGCTGTTATATAGGGCAATTATCTGAGACGATACGCTAAATGTTAGCGATCGCCCATTTACTTTGTTTTCATGGATTGCATCTTCTGTATGAAAATCATGCATGCGATATACTGTAAATTACTCAGATCGTCTTTCAAGTGATCGTTCGCCGGATTAAGAAGCGATTGATCAGCATAGACTATTACATAATGTTGTTACTCACAATGAAAGTATGAATTGCAATGTCAGAAAATAACAAATGTTAAATCTGTTTGGCTAAGCTAGAATCAATGATCTAACTTCAAGAAAATATAAGATGACTCCAGATCGCTGATATCTGGGTACGTTAAAAGTGACAACGCAGTTTGTTCTAATGTCGCAAGTTGGTGTCTAGTATGGACGAGTCATCACGTTCAGTATTATTTAGATGTTATTTGAGGCAGACTGAACTTGGATCTCTGTGTTCATTCATAATGCAATCTGTTGGTCTCAAATATGCAGCAGGGGAAGCTAAAGCAGTGACATCTGGGTTATGATTGCCGTTATTTGAATTCGGAAAATGAGAATGTTGATATGAGAGGCAACCACCTTCGTCATCTTCTAACAGTGGCTTGATTCCTTCTACTTCAGAGTCTAAAATCAGGAGAGTGAATGAAAAGCGATTGCATTCCAGAAGCGTAACTCGCTTCAATAGGACGTATTCGAGGTACTCGTCTTCGCTCCGCCCACAGGCGCCATAAGCCACACCCACTGTACGCAAACGAATCTCTAATAATGCCGGTTTTTTGCTGATAATTAAGATAGAATCGTAGTCGTTGGGCATCAGGCCAAGTGTGCTCCATGAGCGTCGGAATTTGGTGGGGTGAGCGATAGTGACTTTGATGGAGCAATGGTTATGATTCTATTTCCTTGAGGCGTTGTTCTTCTTGGTGGTTGTCCGTATATTATTAATTGCTCATGGAAAGGCATTTGACATATTGGAGATAGGATGTATGATATAATTTAATCCTGTAAAGTATGGTATTGTTCTCAAGGCATATGTATTTATTAACAATATGAATTCAGACATATTTTGGTAAAAATCATTTATTTTTTTGAAGTGAGAGTTTAATGGACAAAGGTTATGGAACAAGATGCAGGAAACTCACTGGTAGCAGCTATAGAATTTATCTATAGTATCTTCATTTAAAACTTAAATAGTGCTTGACATATCATTTAACATATGTAGGAAATTGATACTTTTTTAATAAATCATTTTTACATAACACATATTGGTATCTGTCTGAAGACTTATTGGGCTTTCCTTTTGATCGAAGGTACATACCTTTGCTAACAAAAAGTAAATAGTTCTGAGCATTAGGAAAGGAGAGTAGTATGGGAGTGAAGATAATTAAATTCACCTCTAAGATGGTTCTATGAATCAAGGATCAGTACAGCAATTTAGAGGATTTTGCGACAAATTAAACAAATTTACAATTATTTGGGAAGGGAATGGATTCCATCAGGACACTGCACAAATCACACAAAACAAACAATCTTTAACACTACACTGCATTTAAATAACATGAAAGTTATGAAAAATACAATGTTTATTCAATGGAAATTACTTAGTCATGTTGGAGTAATAAGAACTTTGTTACTGTACTTTGTTTTGTTACACTTGGTATAGATCTAAGGTATCCTCTTTTAAGATGAATAATTTTAGGGTCATATTAGGAGTGAGAAAAATTGGTTAAATGAGAAATAACCGTTTCTTGAAGCTGTGGGTGTGACGAAAGTGTAGGAGAAATTTTGGGTTGGATAAAGTGGCATATATTTTTTGATTTTTTTTTTCCACACTGTATAATTGTAGAAGACTCATAGCGCTAATTATATAATATATTATATATATACTTAATATTATATATATATATATAATATATATATATAAGTATTAATATAATAATATATATATATATATAATATATTTATAAATTAATAAATAATTAATTTAAATAATAATAATAATTAAATTATATTTATATTTTTTTAGTATTTATTATTATTTATTATTATTATATTTATTTTATATTATTTAATTTTATTATTATTAATTCTTATTATTTATTTAATTATTTATAGCATTTATTATATTTATTGGTTATTGTGATTTAGGATTAAAACTTTTTGGTTGCTGTTTGGTGTTTATAATTTAGGTGCTAAAAACAGTCTGATAAGTGCTTTAAATAAGGAATGATTGCAAAACGTGAAAGTCGTTGATAAGTGTATATCTTGATATTATTGAATGCAGTATATCTTATACAAATGTATCTAATCATAATATGGAACATCTGTTTCGTGTGAATTCAGGAGTCTGGGTGGCTTGTTTTAATTAGTTATATATATATACCATGCCTTAGCAGATTGCAGCGGTCGTGGAGAAGGTTGTTTGTTAGGCTTGAAATTTAAGAGCAAGAGGGCAACCATATTTGATATCAAAGATAAATTTTTTGAATTTACATCTTATGATGGAAAGGGATATAGATACTATTACAGAATGTAAAGAGGAGGCGAGGAGGACAAGAATCGACATGTAATATAGAATAAGAAATTAAAATATACTTTCTACATTTTGTTATGTCTGATCTATATATATTTCATTTTTAAAAGCGTTTCCAACACATAGTAGCATATGTTCCACATAAAAAACTGTCACAATTGTACATTTTACATATATTTTTTTTGATGTTTAAAATTTTTTATTCACCTAAAATTTGTCATCTTTTTAAAAAATTTAAATTTGCGGCCCATGGTGTGTTTTAGCCTTGCCTTTGCGGAATAATTTTTATTGAAAATTTTGATCATGCTTTTTGCGCATTATGCGGATTATAGTTTTTTCCGGACATGTGGCGATTTTTTGTGCGCTATTGCGGAGTATATTTTTTTTATGAAGAGGAATAAATCTTCTTTGTTGGATTTTTCTACGCTGCGTGAGGTCAGTCTTTTGTTCCACTTTAGCGAGTTATTAGGGTGTTTGCAGTGCTCTCTTCACTAAAATTTATAAAATTTTATCGGATCTGATGATATTATTATTTATTGATAGATTTATCTATATATATTTTTGATATAAATAATATATATATAATATTTATATTATGTAGTATTTACATCATCTTGTGATTAATATTTTGCACATATAAATCAATATTTTAATTTTTTTATATCTATAATTATTACTTACAATTGACAATATTTTTTTTTTAATCAATATTTATAGACTCTGCATGGGGTAACAAGTGGTGGTAGCGCCAGGGAATCAATTATAAGGAATTGCGTTTTAGATATTGAACAATGGCAGCAGCCAACGCGATATATGCGGAGTTGCAGTCGAGATTTTTTCTTTGCAACCAGATTAGATAGTACTCACACATCCTGTGCTTATGGCGGAGGATTTTGAACAAGTCGTGCTCAGTATCTGATATGAGATGCTGTGTTCCAAATTTGTATGTGTATGAGGCGATTGTGATTTTTATTTATTTAACTTATTGTTATATATATGCTTATATTTGTATAATTTATACTATTAACATTGATACAGAATAAGATTTTAAGTATCTATATTAAATAATTAATAATTATATATTTTGCCTCAGAATGTTTATTTTTTTCTATGTATTATACTAACATAAAATATATTTTTATTGTTAATTTTTAATACCTTTATGTTTCGTATCTTTCTCTTTAGCAAACTTACGGGCGATATATCTAATATAATTTATTATGAGTGTGAGGTTTTCTACCAACACCATATAACACTAAAATCTGCCCTGAATATTCTTCGCATACCCAGAAGTATTCTTAGTAAATTTTGACAGAGTTTGGTCGTAAGATAGAGTGGTATCAAAGTTGAAAAGTTTGATTGATTTTGGTGTTGTGGATCGAATGAGGTGAATGAAGTATGGTCGAGTGGATGTTACATGTGAGTGAGTTGGGGATAGGTAAAATCTAATTATGTTTGTTTTTAAATGAAACATTTTTAAGTTGTGGGAGAAATGGATGGAGATGGACGAATTGCGGAAATGTTTGTGAATTTACAGGAAGCAGCTTGGTGAAATTCTCAATATTTTATATCTTTTCGGTAAAAATCATAAGGATCTAGACTATTTTGAGGTGCGCTTATCAGTTTTGTATGAGTATTTTATGCTTTGTTTTGAAAGTGCTGTAATGTGATATAAAAACAAGAACTTTACAATCAAACCCAAATGAATACCTACAAGGTTTCTTGGTTGTCTTATATATGGCTATCTTATTAAGGGGGAGTGTTAGGTGTGGAGAAGAATTGAATAAAAATGAGGATGAAGTATTAGGGGAATTATGTTCCACATGAGAAGATGTAAATATAAGAGAATAAGAAATGAGTATAATTGTTTTTAGTCTTCTGCCTTGGTTTGGTCACATGTACAGGGGCTCGGAATGAGGTCTAGGTCTTGAGTGTTTGATTAGGTGAAATAGGTAATGTGGTGTGGTGCCTGGGAATAGGAAACTGGTGTGTGAGACAGTGTCCCCATTTGGAATTGAATTAAAGTATTATCTGTGTCATAAGTAGGTGCGCTTATGTCTTTTTGTGGCTTTTTTCGAAAGTGTTCGCAGAATGCATTATTACAGCCATAGTCTTTGTGAGAAAAGCAAGAAACAAGTATGATATGCTGAGTCAGTAAAAAATTGGGCTGTTCTCAGGCATGTATTGTCAATATTGCAGAAGAATGCGAGAGTTTTTACAGCTCGGCATATAGGTTTGTGAGAATGGGGTTTATGATATTCATAGATGTGTGAAGGGGGTTGTGTGTGGTGTGGCCCAGGGATGAATTACATTTAATGAGATACGAGTGAATTGTAGTGCAATGTCATTTTTGTGCTTATATGAAGACTGTAGTGGTGGCTTTTTATTTGCTTGTGATGGGTTTCAATTAACGTTCATTCGCGATAATAGGGGAGAAGGCGCTATTCCTTTCGATGTTGTATTTTTTTTTTTTAAAATATCAAATCACAAAAGTAAAACAATAATAAATATAATAATAATGAATATATTTCCTTAATATTTTTAAATATATATATATATCTTTGAAGCATTATATATTAATATATACTTATTATATAAAGTATATAGTATATATAAATATTATTAATTATATATATATGATATAACTTATAATATATGTTTATATTTATTATATATATATATATATATATTATATATATATACTATAGTATTATTATTTTATAATTATTATTTAATATTAATTCTTATATGCTCTACATAGGATATTTATAATTTTTTATAATATTGTCTGGTATATATGTTAACTAGTTGTACTTTGATATATATCTCACGCTGAAATCTATTCTTGATTATTTTAACAATTATCTATGTGTCCATTGGAATTTCAATTTCTTCTCATCTCCTCTCTATTTATTTAATGTGTTTTTGATGTCATTTTAGATATAGTTTTTTAGTGACATATATTTAAAATAATTGAAATTGAACTTCTGTGTAGAAAGCAAAGAAAAAATTAATATTCTTGGAGCTTTCCCGTAAATAACTAACTCTCTCTACAAATTATAGTTTTGAAATTTATGTGAGGACTTTGTAACTTCGTTTTATTTGCCTCATAAATGTAACTGGTGCATATTTTGGGTTGTTATTTGCTTTATTAATCAGTCTTGTTTTTTTGTTTTAAGAGTATCAAGAGTTATTTTCGCTAGTTATGGTTATGAAATAATTTTGAGGGCTGAGAGGCACGACCTGTTCTTGTGATACTTATAGTGTGATCAAGTTTGTTAGATTTATTAACTTATATATGAATTCCAAAAGATGTCTCTATTCACACCAATATGGTGTCTTGAATCTCATATTAAACTTTGTAAGACTTATCTTATTTTTTATTTAATTCTTACTTTTATTTCATTGTTTTATGACCTACTATAGGGCCATGATTTTCAGAAGAAAATTTTTTTTCAAAAGGAGTATTAGTTTGTCACCTAAAATTTTTTCTTCTCTCTCATTAAGGTCTTTTCAGTCTCTCACCTCTCTTACTTTCGTCTCGTGTCTCTCATCATTTTCGCAGTCTCTCGCTTTGTCTCATTTTCTCTCCTTATCTCTCTCTCTCGTCTCTTTTTCTCTTTCTCTCTCATTTCATCTCTCTTCGATAGACATTTGCCAATATGTACTTATTCCCGTATGTGGTCTCTCAGAATCTAGTTGTGTTACATCACTTTTCGCATCATCTTCTCTCTTCAATAGTCTTCTCTCTTTCTCTCATCTCTCTCTCTTCTCTCATCTCTCTCTCTCTATCTTCTTCCTCTCTCTCATTTTTCTTTCTATCTCTCCTCTTTTGCATGTGTCTGTATCTTTGGTTTCCTCTCTCTCTCTTCGTCTGTTCATGTCTGTTGTTTCTACTTTGCTCTTATGTTCCTTTCTCTTCTCTTCTCTCTCTTCTTCCCTATATATCCTTCTATGCAGTCAAACTATTAAATGACTCGTTAGTGTGCTGGCATTTCCAACCATCTCCGGTCTAGTTAACTAACTGTCATTATCATTGTATTCATCGCCTCGCTATCAATTTTCACGTCTTCACACTCATATTTTCATCTTTTTCTCATTCCTACTTCTCCTTCTATCATCTTTTATCTCTCCTGATTTCTCTAGTCTCTCTCTCCCTTTTTCTCTCCTCTTTCTTCTTCTCTCCTTATTTTCTGCTCTCTCTCGTGTATCTAATTTCTTCTCTTCTCTGTCTTTATCTCATTCTTTCATCTTTACTTCTCTCTCGCGTTGTCTCTATCCTCTCATCTTGTCTAATCTCCTCTCTTCCTCATTATCCTTCTCTATGTGCGTCTGCGTCTCTCTCATCTCGTCTCTCTAATCGTCATTGCTCATACGGTGCTGTCACCGACAGTCAGATGTACTCTCTTTTTCCTCTCTTCTCACTCTTCATTTCTCTTCGTGGCTGCCGCTCTCTTCTCTCTCTCTCATAGTATGCTTATCAAATATGCTGACTTAAACTTTATTCATTCTCTCTCTCCAACTCCAGACATATGGCTTCGCTCAGATCTATTATCTCTCTCACCATTATCTATATTCCACCAATAAGTCATTACGGGTTACTATCTACTCTCCTTTAGCCTATTAGGATGATCTCTCTCTATCTCTTTTGCTTTACTACTTCTCTTCTTTGTCCAAATTTCTCTTGTACAGTATGCCTTATAATAAATTAGTTTCACATAATTTGTTCTTATAAAATTAAAATGTATTGCAAAAATTTTAATTTAACCTGGGAAAATGACCAGCAACATTGATTTAACAGGTAATCGCATTGTTCGTTTAATTCAATAAATATATCTATAAAGTAGTAAAGTTTTAGTTAATATACTTACATTGGTTTTTTTTCTTTTTAATATATTTATTATATAATCTGAATATTTTCAATATAACAACTCTACCAAAATCATAATAAACCAAATTTTAAAACCTGTCCGCATGTTAGTGGTCAGACTAGTTTTTGAGCTTTCTCCCTGATGGTCTGCTGTTTCGCTTGGTTCGCGATAATCGCATTTTCTACTTCTTGTGCTACTTTTTGTTGTGCAAAAATCTGTTATACTTTTGATTTTCAACTGCTTCGTTTGAGGATTTAGCATTGGAGATCATGAATTTCATTAATTGGACGGCATTTCATGCACGCGCTTTGGAGATGGTTTGATGATAAGAATTTGTTGTTGTCTCATTTTTGTGAGGTATTTACTCCTCTGAAAATTCTCTCTTGGGCATGCAGTATGCACACGCTTTGCTATATCATACGATCTTTCACTAAAATACCCCATATAGGATTCAGTTTCAGGCATTAATACTTTTTAATTTTGTTATATGTTTATATTAATCTGGATCGCAGCAATCCCAATCGAATGATTCCTTACAGAATATTATAAATAAATATAGAGGTAGCATTACATACATTTTAAAGTCTTATTTCAATAAGATATAGAAATATTTGTTTTATTTACAACATTCAATTTTTGATAATTTGCCGCCAAGTACCAAATGCTTCGGCAAAAAAATGCTTAGCTTGCGGCTTCGGCTTTCGGCTTCGGCAAAAAATGCGTAAGCTTCGCAATAACCGAAGCCGAAGCCGAATATTCGGGCACATCCCTAAATATATATAGTATAGTATGTATATATATATATATTTATAATATATATGATATATTTATTATAGTATAACTATATATATATATTATTATATATATATACATATATATTATAGTATTATATATATTATATTATTATATATTTATTTTTATATATATTTATTATATATATATATAGCGTAGCATTATAATTATTATATTTATCTATATTATACTATATATATTACTCTGTCTCAACGCATGGCCACCGTTCTATCTCTAGGGCCGCTTATAAGTGGCGCTTCCAAGGTACCTACCCCTGTTCCGTCTCTCCATAGATCTCACAAATCACGTCTGAGATGTTCCAGATTACTTTGGGTTGAGAGTTATAACGACAGGTTCCGAAGGAAGTGAGAGACTGTTTCAGCGGCCAGGTTACAATTTGGATATAAAAATTGAATATGGTTTGGTTAAAGTTGATCTGTGTTTCGGTAGTACTTGTGGTTTGCGGTTGGTGGCCTACATTTTAGTTGTGGGCAATAATGTTTACATGATCTGGGAGCGGATTAAATTCTGGAGCTGATTTCGGCGTGGATGTTCGTTTAGATATGTTGTTAGTATGGTTTTGGTTTCATTAGGTAGTTTTCAGTTGGAGGGTGTGGATATCTTTGGTGTGTGATGTGTTGTTTATTTTTGAGGAGGTGGGATAATTTTGTTGAATTTGTTTAGTTTCTTTTTGTAGAGGAAGGGGGTTTTTTAGTCTGTGGTAGGTAGGATTAGAGTAGTGCTGCATGACATGGGTGTTGGTGTTTAGGGTTTTGGCAACAGATTGCGAGTGCCTATCAATCCAATAGTGTTTGTCCCTGATAGGTAGAATTTTCAAGTTTCTTCGTCGTGATGCCTGTGTGGTGAGTTGTAGAGGGGCATCCTGGTTACTTATTCTAAAGTCTTTGTTTTGTGTAATTGTACATTTTTCCATTTTTTGGGATTAGGCGAGAGGGCGTAATTTTAGAGTCGGAACGGATTAGAATTGCTTAGAAGATTGTGGTGGTATTGTTGTTTTGTTGTTTGTGATTCAGTAATTAGCTAAAGTCTGTGAGTTTGTGTTTTTTGTTTGCTGAATGATGTATGTAGTTTGTTGTGTTTTTGTAAAGTTTAGTTATGCGTGGTCGAGTGGATGCAGATTTTGGGAGTTATTGTTTGTTTTTTGTTTGTTTAAATTCGTATGTTATTTAGGTGGATTTTGGGGTGTGTAGGTTCAAGTTGTCAGGTTGTCTGTGTGGTGCCCCATTAGGGGATTGGAGATGAGGGTTTGTGTTGGTGAAGGCGCAAACATGTCTGTTGTCGTTATTCCATGTTGGATAGGGGTCTGATGTATTGGTAACCGAGATGTTGTTGTAAGTGTTTTAGGTTCTGGATGTGTAAGTGGCGATGGTGATGTCTTATCATGCGTAGGTTGTAAGTGTTGGTTCCTTTGTTTGTGGTTGTTGCAGATCTGGCAATGATGGGTTTGGAAAAAGTGTGTGGGCATCAGTATCTGGCTCTTGATAGTCACTGCCTGTTGTGGTTTACTTATGTTTAGTCAATTTGATGCTGTTTGTTTGGGTTTGTGTTGTTCGTTTTCCTCGACAGGAAATTAGTATACATTTTTTACAGATTTGCGTTAAGATTTTGGAGGTAGTACAGATTTGTGGATAGTAGGTTGTGTTGTTTGGATTCATGTCGAAGGCTTTTGTTATGTGTCGTATGCGATGCATTTGTTTTCGTTGTGTAGTGTGGATTTAGTCCGTTTATATATCGTATATATATATATATATTATATATATATATATAGTCATATATATATATATTATATATATATATATATATATATAATAGTATTATATATATATACTTATATATATCATTATATATATAGTAATATATAGATATATATATCTATAAATAATATTATTCTTTAAAAGAAATAACATTCTATATTCGATTTAACGCTGCATTCTTCTCTATATAGTTGAAAAGAAGAGAACGTTTAGAATAATGGTCTATTACATTCTCTAGATTTTGGAGAATGCAAACGTCCTCATTCATATATTTTGAACAGAAAGGAACAAAGGGGCATTTACAATAAATTGTAGTCTAAAGAAGCAAAGCCAAATTTCGAACCCGAGACTTCCGTATGTATAATTTAAGGCGGGTTTTTGTTTTTGCCATTTGTGCTTACGAAAGGTAAGAAATGCTCGAGTTTCGTTCGTTTTTGTCAAACATAGCGTAAGAATATCGTGGCCGAAAATATGTTCACACGTAAGAAAATTTCCTCTAATTCTGACTAAGTTGCTAATCTTTCTCCAATTGCTTGATGCAGATTTAATCCACTCTCGAAATAAATGTAATACAAACAAGATGGTGGCGAGGTAGTTTTCAGTTTGGTTGATGGTATTGTTTTCAGATCTCAATAATAGCTTTAGATCTGAATTTCTCTTCTCCAAATAGATATGAATTCCTAGTCCACAATATTATCAACTATTGTAATATAACATTTGCGTTTGATTTTTTTATTGTCTGTTTTTTCCAAATTACGAGCTCCATCAAACAAGCTGCTATCAATTGTTTTGTTAAAAACAAAACATGCAAATCGTGGATCTGTTTATGCACAAAATTCTTCTAAGATTTGGGTAAAGCATTCTCTTATTGGGCTAAGCACAAATGAACAAAAACGATAGCGCTTTAAATTAGTGGTCTTTTGCATTTTTTATGTGCGATAATGGTCTTCCGAGTTTATACGACTATATTTTAATCATTTCGATAATTTTATGTTATTGTTTCATAAGAGTAGTTAATATGAGTGATTGGCATACGGAGTAGAAAATTGACATAATATATAAATATATATATATATATAATATATATATCATATATATATATATATATTATTAATATATATATTATGAATATATAATATCTATATATATAATATTTTATAATCGTTATATTATATATAAATATATATAATATATAATATTATATTATATATAATATAATATATATATATATATTATTATATGAATAATATTAATATATATACATATATAATTATATTAATATATTAATAGTAATATATAATATATATGATAGAAAAATTGGTCGAAACTGAGTATAATGTTTCGTACTTTTCCAGCACAAAACATATACAACCCTGCCAACTCTCTATTGAAAATCAATAAGAATAATTCAGTATAAGATCAGAATTCAATTACGTTAGTTATAATTCGAAGTTATAATTTATCCCTTTTATTGGCGAATATTGGCTGAATGGAAAAAATAAAAAATAAAAAGAGGGTGGTATAATTTATAATGATGGTATGTGCAGACCAGAAGCATAGTAAGATGCTTTAATTGAATGTGTATTAAAAATTTTTCTTTTAGCTTTAGCTTCAATATTAGCTCTAATATATTACTTACTTTTGTATTAGATTTATATTGATATATATATTATTATATATAATGAATATATATATATATATATATATATATAGTATATATATATATATTTTAAGTATATATTATTATAGCATGAATTCTATAATATAATATGTTATATAGTATATATAATATATATATATATATATATATTATATATAATATATATTATATTATAACTAGTTTATATTTATATATATATATATAGTTATATATATATATTATATATAGTATATTTATATCTGTGATAAAATATTCGAATTGAGTTATATTCTTAATATAATATATTAGTATAGTATTATAATATTGTGTATATATATACTGGTACATAATTATAAAGAAATATTTATTTTGGAATTATATTCGTCATAACATTATAATCTTTTTAATAATAATATTGCGATAATATAATATATAGTGAAAAATAGCAATAATATATGATATTGTAAAATATCATATGCTGTATTTTTAATAATAGTTTGTATATTGTGAATAATATTATAATAGTTTAGGCAGAACAATCTCTAACTAGATATTTACCGTATTTTCCAAGGAGAAAATAGTTTTTTAGTAATATATTATGATTATAATAGTAAATGTAATTTATATATATTCATCAATATCTTTGAATACCTTTTATATTCGTTACCACACACACACACCACACTACTACACACAGCTACACATATATAATGTACACACACATATTATATTATATATAGATTATAATATATATATATATAAATATTATAATTATAATTAATAATACAAATAATACATATATAAATATATATAGTATATTATATATCATATATCAAATATCATATATATATATATATTATTATATATATATTATTATACTATTATATTATATATTATTTATATATATATATATATATAATATTATTAATTATATTATACTTTATATTAATATCTAAACAATTTATAATTAATTCTACTATCTGAGACAGTGAGTTTTCATGAACTTTAAGTAATACAGAATCCAAAAGTTGATTTATCATACCTAAGGTGAATAAGCGCTGTTCATAATTGTTTTTGTCACTACCTCACACCCTATTAATTGTTTATCTGAGTGTTGTTTCTGTTATGTTAGCAATCAGTTCAATAAGCTATGTTATACTGTACAATCTGTTGATTTTGATTGCTACATGTTAAACCGAAATTTAGTATAACTTATACATAGTGAGGTATATATATATATTATATATATATATAATATATTATAATATATATATATATTATACATTATATATATATATATCAATATATATATTAATATATATATAATATATAATATATATATAGCCTATATAATAGCCTATATATATATACAGCTCTGAATATATATATATATATATATATAATATTATATACTATATATATATATATTATAATTATATATATATATAATATATATATATATCATATAATATTATAATTATATTATATTATTATTATAGCTATTCATTAGTTTTCTTTATTACTTATCTTATTTTTGAAAATGCTGCTAAGGATTAACATATTTGTTTAACATGCTTCAGTTATTCACTATAGAAATACTAGTTACAATAAAAATAATATATAATAATAATATACAAATTAATAAAAACTCCCATAATAATAATAATAATATAATAATAATATAATAATAAATAATAATATAAATAAATAATAATAAACATATAATAAGATATGCATGATCAATATAATAATAATAAATAGATCATATAACTCTAGCCAAAATAAGAATAGTGAATAATAATAAGGAACATCTTAAGCCTATATCATAATAAATAAGGTTTGTTTGTCCCATCTTCTCTACCAATAGTTATACTTTCAGGCCTGATTCAAACATTTAACATTTTTTTATATATATTTTATTTGTTTTTTTTATTTTTTTTTTTTTTTTTTTTTTTTTTTTTTTTTTTTTTTTTTTTTTTTTTTTTTTTGCAATATACGCAATGTTTGGTCCGTTCGCGTTGATATATTTTCAAAGGTCATAACCTTATTTTTTATAAGAGTTGAAAAATATAATTATTACAATTTTTACTAATATTTCCAGCAAATACGATATATGAATTGCTAGTTATGTAATGTTCAAATATGTAAGTATTTATTGCAATACAAAAATTACGTTTTTTTCTGTTCCCCACCCCCCAAAGTAAAAATAATAAGATGGCTGAATATCTCATTAAATTTGATTTTGATGTTCGGTCTAAAGCATCTTTTAACAAACATTTCTTAGAAATGCGAATCCGCAATCTACACATCAAAAATTTTATTCTTCATCTCATTTAATAATAATAATAATAATATAATATAATAATAATAATAATAATAATAGATTATACATAATAATTTAATATAATAATAATAATAATAATAATATATAATAATATTTCATAATATAATAATATAATAAATAATATATAAAATATAAAATAATATAATAATAATCATAATAATAATATAATAATATAATAATAACTATGTTGTAATTTTCGTTGTCGTTATGATGTGCAGCAACATACACTGTCGTTGTGTATTCGTCGTAAAGCCAGTATAAGTGTGCTTGCATCCGCCTTCACTGCAAGAGAATTTGGTTTAGGACGTTAGTACACTCCTTAGCAGCTGATTCATTAAGTGTACTAAAGCAAGAAGATAGTTTTACAGTTTTATAATAGCTCCTTAGTATAATGGATTTCTTACCTTTAATATGTTTTTCTAAAATACATTTTAACTGGTTCTTCCTATTTTATATGGCTTAATATTTGAATTTTGAAGTTGAGGATTAAGTTTTCTTTTTTTGTTCTTTTCAGGCTCGGCTAATATGTTTTTTAATTTTGTCACCGGTGTTTTTCAATCAAATATTTAGTCAAACTTTTGCAAGTTAACAGTTTATGAACTTGCAAATTAACTTTTGCTAAATAACTGTTTGTTTCTATACCAAAGCGTTCCCTATTAGAAGTTATTTTGTGAGTTGTGTTTATAAGAGTTTCAGTTATAGATATTTTATAGGCGAGAGTTATGTTTGAATCTGAATTCATACTGACTCTCTTATCTGTGTTTCTAATGCAATTATATCTTTCAATAGAACAATCATTTTTTCATTTTCATTTTGACAGTTAAAAGACAAATTCATTATTTTCACATTTCACATATGTAAATTTTAGTTTTGCAAATGGTTCGATGGTTCTGCATGAAGTTTTGAACGCTGATAGAATCCTTAAAGATGATGCACTTGATGACATGTGTATCATCCTTAGAGATGATACAAGTGTCATCAACATATCTTGTGACAAAAGGGACTAAAAAAAACTATTTTTAAAAATTTTGTTCTCCATTTCGAACATACGATTAAAAAACCTAGAAATGTTGGTTCGATAGGTGAACCCATTGACCATTTTTTGTTACTAAATCCAAAGTTTGTTACAGAGTTCAAATGGAGATTTGTCTTGAAAGTTAAATGTTGTTTTATTTTTTAAAAACTTCTTTATTAAGATTTTGAGGTGAATATTTTCATAGTGGTCTGTATTTGTGAGGTAATGGAAATTTTTTCATCTACTCGAACATTTGTTAAAAGGCTTTCTGCATTAATGTAGACTAAACGGTCAGTTTTTAAGAATTTTTTTGTTTTTTTTTTTTCTTTTTTTTTTTTTTTTTGTTTTTTTTTTTTAACATTTCCATCTCTAAAATTTTACCAGCATTCCAGCAAATGTTCCTCTTACCCGGTTGGATGTGCTTGTAGTATTTTTAGATATTGGATTATGGCTCTTAAAAAAAAAATAATTTTTTAGTCAAGTAAACAGCTCTACACAAACATTGAACGTACTTTTGTCAATGAATGATTGCTGATTGATTTTCATAATATACCGTAATAGTTTTTGAAAACTATATAATTTGTTTTAGCCACTCTTATTCTGACTAATATTAGAAAATAATTTCATAACAATAAATTGTTGACTTTTAAATGCTTTCGACCAGTGAACAAATGTATTTTCGCAAAATTTTTAATTTTTGTTTACAAGATGAAAAATAAAAATTAAATAAATTGATTTCTTTAAATAGAAAAAAAAAGCAACTTAAAGGCAGTTTGCTTCTGCAAATTAGAAGACGCAATACCCAACTTTACATTCTACTCTTTTTTTATTGTGGTGGGCGAAATCATAAAGTACCTATAATTATATATATTATTATATATTATATATATATATATTTAAAGTCTTGTAGAATATATATATAAATATTGTAAGCATTTGGGGATTTTTATATAAACATATATTATATATATATATATATAGATTATAATATAGTATGAATATACTATTTTTATAAATCTTAAATATAAACAATAAATAATAGATGAAATTTTTTATAATATTTACTATTTATTTGGAAAAATAGTCAGTTTATTGTTAGCTATTTTCAAACTCTTTCCTGTAATTTTAAATTTTAGATGAAGATAGATTTTAAAAAGAGGAGAGAGAGAGAGAGTAGAGAGAGAGAGAGAGAGAGAGAGAGAGAGAGAAAGAGAGAGGCAGAATGGAGACATGAGAGAGAGAGAGAGAGAAGAGAGGAGAGAGAATGAGAGAAGATGAGAGAGAGAGAGAGGAGAGATGAGAGAGAGAGAAGGAGTAGGGAGGCGAATGCATTGGATTAATTCTTGGGAAATTTTAGAGGAATACGGATTTTTAAAAGAATTAATGAAAGCAATGTATTAATATAATAGGATAATAAACATATGGTTTTACATGCATCCTCAAAAACCAGCTCGGAAGATATCGACAAGATTTCCAATAGGCATAAAGTGATTTGTTTTAACCTTCTATTACTCCTTCGGAGAAAGGGTAAAAGATTGCCTACTCCGGGTGATATAGCCCATAAAAGTGGGTTCCACTGAACCATGCCACCAAAGAAAAAAAAAAAAAAAAAAAAAAAAATTTAATATATATATATTAATATAAATTATATATATTATTAATAATATAATATATATATATGATATATATATATAGCACGTATATATATATATTATATTAATATATATATATAATATATATATATATTATATATATATATATATTTATATATATA
This sequence comes from Trachelipus rathkii, assembly GCA_015478945.1. Classification (NCBI taxonomy): domain Eukaryota; kingdom Metazoa; phylum Arthropoda; class Malacostraca; order Isopoda; family Trachelipodidae; genus Trachelipus; species Trachelipus rathkii. The sequence continues at coordinate 21,370 of JABUQX010064924.1, forward strand.
TATATATATATATATTATATAAAGGTGGGCTATTAACCGTTAAGCAGTTAATCCGTTATTACTCGTAACTTTTCGTAACTTTTTTTTAACGCTTTCGTAATTTTGAAAGAGATTAACGACGTATTAACGGACATTTGTGACATTAACGTTAAACGAAGTAAAAATTTCCTTTACATCGTTTAACCGTTAACCTTAATGTTGCAATTTTAAAAAATTTTCTTATCAGATTTTAAATTGTAGTAGATTCAATTGCGATAACAGATATACTTTTTTTTCCAAAATTTCCTTAACGCTCCTCTGAATGGCTCAAAATGTGTTTATTCTTACACGGTTATTATCCCACTTAGTATTCAACATGTTTTTCTAATGCTGTATTCTCATTTCTTATTGGTTCGCTGAAGAAAGAAAAAAAAAAGAGTTAGTGAGCTGTTAAATCTGTTTCAATGAGTCATTAACTTCTTTTGTTCGTTACTTGAGCTTGCTTTTTGTGACTAGTGAAAAATATAAGTAGGCCTAATAAGCGTTGTAATTTATGAAAAGTATACATATTTGTTTTAAAACTGTAAGTTGTTATATCCTATTATTTTTACAACAATATACTATTAAGTATTAATTAATGTATTTAAGCTTTGGAAGTATTCTGTGACAAGCGGCAAAAGTATTTGCTAGGTCAAAGTCAAAATTATATAAGTCTGATAGGCTTAATATCATTATTAATATTGTTAGGGATATATTATTATTATTATTATTATTATTATTATTATTATTATTATTATTATTATTATTATTATTATTATTATTATTATTATTATTATTATTATTATTATTATTATTATTTTTATTATTATTTTATTATTATTATTATTATTATATTATTATTATATTATTATTATTAATTAGATTTTATATTATTAATATAATTATTATTATTTTTCTATTATATAAAATAAATATAAATAAATATTTATATAAACATAATAAATAAATATTAAATATAAGATATTAATATATATATATAAGATATAATATATATATAATATATATATATATATATATATATATATATTAAATATATATAATGTTATTTTTTTGCATTAAAAGTTTTAACCTATGAATTATTAAAGAAAATTACAATGATTTATTACTATTCCTACATATTTTGAAGACGGTTAACGTTAACGATTAACGTTACTTCCTTACATTCTTTACAGATAAACGCTTTATGATTAACGCCGTTTATTTTTTTTTGTTAACGGATTGAAGCGCGATTAACGGCGTTAACTTTTTCATTAACGGTGCCCACTATATATAGTATATCTATATATATATATATATAATATATAATATATTATATATATATATATATATATAATAATATATATATATATATAGTATATATATATATATATATATTATATATATATATAGATATATATATATATAATTATATACTTACTTCTGCCCTGGCCCATCAATTGGAGTTGCCCACTTTTCCAGGAGCCGGGCTGCCGCCTCCGGGCGTTCCACATCGAAGAAAGAAGTTATAGAGAAGCGGAGCCGGGAGTCGAGAGCAGGCACCTTAGAAGAAGTGTGCTCTATTGTTGTCTTGGTCATGTGACATCTAGTGCACAGTGGGACGGAGGTGACGTTGTCTAGTTGAATCTGGATTTATAATGCAATGAAGCCCCGGGTGGGCCTGATTGCTCCGAGCAGTCCGATTCGCCTCTGCTGGACAGCGTTTCTCTCTAGGGAGAGTTTCTGGGGCGGGGTGTTAGTAAATTGTGATTGGCGTTTAGCATGTATGTGTTGTAGTGTGTATGGAATGTTAATCCATGACCTATTGGAGGGAGGAGGATTATGTGTATGTGTTTGCAATAGAAATGAGCTGGTGAAGAAGGGGGATTTAGTCTTTGTCGGGGGGTTGGAAGAAATTTCGTGACAAGTGATGGTTACGTTTTTCTGATTTAGATGAGTCCCCACCATTCCTCCAAGTGTGGAGATGGGGAGATGGAGTCCACTATATATTCTTCCCATGTAAACTCTATGTTGGACAAATGATAGGATATTATTTCATTTGGTAACCCGATTGTAATTTAAATATGTGGTCATGTTGGCATTATTGGTTTGACATGTTTTTTTTTTTTTTGTCAGCACCCTTGTACTGTGATTAATACGGTTCGTTTAATAAACTGGATTAATATCTACTGATGGGCTGGCCCTTAATTAGAGAAATTTTTTGAATTTAAGACTTGATAAATTAATTTATTTGTGGTTCGATGAGAGTCAAAGTAACAGAGTTCGCTGAGGGAACCAGCGTGGTGAGATGCCCCCGAAGCTGAATACCGTCCCTTGGCTCCATTAGCCATGACTCCATGTTATTGTGGTTTTAGAATAATCTTTAACTTTACTGCTGAGGATTTGGTTATACAGTTAGTTTGCATGAAAATTTGCCCTTTGACGAGGCGCTTTAAAAAAAACCCGATCACATCTTGCGACATCCTGTCATCGCTGTAACCTGTTGTTTGTTTTTTATTTTTCTGCATCCGACGTCTGAAATTTATATATTAGTTATATATATATTTATTTATTATATATATTATTATATATATTTATTTATATAGTTATATGGATGAGTACATTATTATTATTATACTATCTTTACACTGTGGGTGTGACTGGAGTTATCAAGCTATTAATACTATATATATATAATAATTATATACTTATCCCGTAACTCAGCACGCCGGAACTTCATTGAACTATATCATATATATAAATCATATTAGTAGCAATAAGTCTAGTAAAGATCTAGTTTGGTATTACACTAAGTACACAAATATATTATATATATATATATTAATATATATATATATATATATGAGGCGACAGGTCGTAGGGCAACCCGTCCTTTCCTTTCCTTTGATCACTCTTGGTTGTTCCAGCGTTTCTGCGGTAGAGATCATCTTAATCTGGCCTAGAAGGAAAGTAGAGTTAAACAAGGATCGCTCTAATGTCTGAGAGGGCTCCTAGTTACGAGAGAAACAGTCGAGGGGACGGCCCTACTGGGAGAGAAATGCTAGTTTCTACGAAAGGGGAGAGGGAGGGGAGGGGAGAAGGAGGAAAAGGAGAGGGAAAGAGAAGGAGAAGGGGGACAAACCCAATCTGTAGACGTTGTTTAAACTTGAGGAACTGGCCATCCTATCCCTCTCCCCCGCCAAACCAGTGCGCCTAGATGAAATGGGCTTTTCTTGAGTTCTCTTCTAGAGCTAACTGGCATACGAAGTTGCTGTTATCGGGTGTTTTAGTTTAAAGTTCGATCTGAGCAAGAAGTTAAAAGCGCTGACCTACTGATCAGATAGATGAACTAGGGCGAACCAAAAAAGGCCTCTTTCGGGAGTTGTTATAGATTATAGATATAATATTATAATTATAATACTATATATATATATCATATCTATTAAATTCGGCAATAAGTTCCTATATAATATATATATTAATATTATATATATATATATATTATAATAATATAAATATATCATATATATATACATATAAGTTAGTATATATATTAATACTAATACCATATACATAATATTATATTAGTGATGGGAGTAATTAATCGTCATCGTCATCTCATCCGTCATCTCATCGTCTATCGTCATTTCGTCATCGTATCGTCATCTACGTTCATTTCGTCAATCCGCGCATACCATAATCGATATCTTTCCGCCAATTTGATCGTCATATTTTTGACCGATTATATTGAACAATTATTAAGAATTTTGAATAATATTTGATAATAAATAATATTAAAACTCAATTATATATAAAATATATATATATATAATATAGTATATATATTTATAAATATACTATATATATATATTATATATATTATATTTATAATATATATACTATATGTAATATATATATATATATTATATTATATATTCAGGAGGTGGGGCACTTCACCTCTGTTAGCTCGCCTAGTCCGCTAGTCCGCTTTCGAGCGTCGGGTACTACCAGAATAGGAGTGCGAACGACGGGTGCGCCATAGCGGACCACCAGGTGCGGAAACAAAGTCGTCAGGAAATTAGCGCGGGACCTTCACCAATGCTCGCTTCTGCTGAGTAGTTCGTGGCGGATCAAAAAAAGTTTCCCCTCTTTTGGTGACCGGCACCTTTTTTGAAAAAAAAAAAAAATGAAAGTATAGTTTTCATTATTGGAATTCTTTATTGTTTGGAAAGGCTTTAGGTTGATAATGTCAAGTTTATAACTCTCTTAGTTCTAAGACTATTGTGTTTTTTTAAATAAATTAAAATACTATCCCCCAACACATTAAAAATCCCTCAAACACGAAAATCTCAACTTATTCATCCCTATCAATATTGCTTGACCTAATGCGTGCGATTACCTAAAGTGAGTCCTCTCAAAAAATATACTATGACTTGGTGTTGATGACTTAAGTTACATTTCTTTGCGTCGCCCACAGCACTTTTAATTCTCATCGCGAGCTTGGGAACTAATAGGCTGTTGGCTACTTCATATTACACCTGCATCTTCAGGGCCTTTCCCTCATCTACACTCTACTTTACACTTGTTAGATTCCCATCCAAAACGATCTGAATTATATCTATTAGCCGATCCGTATCTCCACTGAAAGCCTTCCGATCATCTATACACTACCGCGACAGGCTGCAGCCTGTGGCGTTGATATCTAAAAATATACATGTGATGACTTCTCTCAGTTAAACTCTATTTACTGAATATATGAGGAATAGTCATCATGTGCACATATGTATCTATTTCGTATACGTATTATAACCTTACATTATATCCATACTTAGCTCTCTGACACGTTCTGACGGTAAGAGATAACCTATTCTAGTAGTAAATCCTCTACTTATTGCTATTATTTTCATTAAATATATAGATTTATATATATTATATATATATATATACATCCTTAATTCTATCTTCTCATACATAACACTTACCTTTTAGACAAAAAAGATGCTGCCTTTATTTCATTTATGGAGTGAAATAGGGTTAAGCCTCACTTTATCGGCTATATTTCATCATTCATATATATTACTTATTGCACTACAAATTTGCATCTTAGTACTGGTTTCATCATTAATAACCTCTCATCTCTAAATATTACTTAGCCAATACTCAAAGCTTTTCTAAAGGCATCATTCTGATATCTCATATCTACGCAGTTCATCGTGTGAATTTACTCTACCAGTCGTTTACTTAATACGGCTATCAAAAACAGAAGACAGGTGTTAGTGTGAACTGTCATGCTTTATACGTTCCTGTAACTCTACTGAGCAAACCCTTTCCCATTTAATTATCTTATCCCCCCCTCATATGCTTTCTATTATTATACGTGCATAATTTAATGCTAATAATGACTTTCTTCATAGCTCTCTCTAGATATCCAATTCAGTATTTACATCCCTTAACTTCAACAATGCAAACCTACTTTGTATATGCAATATTTGTTCCAGAATCGCTCTAAGGGCTCTTTACTACTAGGCTACTTTAAACCCGCTATAATCAAACAAACACTAGTAAATTAGGATAATCTCGCTTAATACTAAAACAATATTATTATTAGGTCTAGCTTCCTACTCTTACGTTAAGAAACAAATCATTATCCTAGGTTTAACTGTTGACACGAATATGACATTCACTCGATATAATCGTTGGCTAAGTGAGAGATGGCTATAAATGGCCGCCTCTTCATTTCCGGAGCTGTCCTACCCCAGTACCACCTCTTCAAAGGCTATTCTATAAAGATCCCTCATATTAATATCTGTATAGTATATCTTATATATCCTGCTCTCTAACAAGGCTTCCAGTATCTTATTTGCAAGGTACATGATGCTGGCTGATATTGATTGGTAATCAGCGAGGGGCGAAACTAGAACTATAAAGTCAGAATATTTGCTGAGTTGCATGATCTTATACCTCTCCACCGTACGAAAACGCTGACATTTGTGCGCACATACAATCATCATCCACATGACTCTACATGCCCTACGGATCCTATAAACTTAAATTTTTTGCAAATTTTGCAGACGCGCAGTAACTCCCGGCATAACATTTGTATTCACCATGATATATAGTTCGATTATGATTTGTCCTCAACTGTACCCCATTTTCTCAATTCAGTCATAAATTTCTTTACTTTATATTGTCCATTATACAACCTGCTAGAAAGGTCTATCTCATTTCTTATTGTAAATCTTACACTTAATAGTAACTCTATTATTCCTCTTTAATCCCAAGAATCTAGAATTATCATTCTTCGCTAAACATTTATATTTTTAGTTATTGAAATATTAGGACTATTTATCATGTAAGGACATCTTTTTAATTAGTACGTTTATTTTATAGTGTAATACAGAATTATATCATTCGCTATTGCAAAATTTTATTATTTATATCATTCTATAAAATACAATGTATGACCCAGGTTAGAGACTACCCAATGGGAGTTGATTTTTCAGCCAGTATTGCGCCAGACTTCCTTTGTGGTGCCGTGGTGTGAGTTCTACTGTACATAAACTCAAAAGTTAGTATATATATATATTAATACTATATTATATATTATACAATATATATATTACGTTTATATATTATATATATATATATATATAATATATTTAAATCATATATATATACTTATATATAATAATATACAATATATATATATATATGTATATATATAAGTCTGTAACTATAGTTCTTTGAAAAGTCTATAGAATTTCTTCTTTTATTGAGGAGTATCCTTTTAAATTTAAATTGAGAAAACGTTCTATTCTGCCCTCCTTAATTGATTTCTCTTCCGGGTAATATGTGGGAAAATCACAAACACACGTAATTACACTATAACACAACATTTATATTAACATATAATATATATTATAATATATATTAAAATATATATATTAATTATATAATATATTATATATATATAATACGTATAAATATATATATAAATATAAATATATATATTAATATATATATATTATATTGATACATATATTATATATATTATATATTATATACTATATAAACATACCTAGAAGTGTCTATGATAGATATATCGTATTATATATAGATCGCAAAGCAAACAAGAATTTATATTAGTGTTACAGTGTTTGACTATTCCTTGCCTATTACATAAGAGTGCTTTATATCTGATTTTTCTGTGCACTGTCTGTCTGTCTGTCCTGTCTCTCCTCTCTTCTCTCTCTCTTCTCTCCTCTGCTTTTCCTGCAGGGCATAACTCTATTTACATGATTAGGATAATAATTATTATTCTAATAACAATTATAATAAATTTATATTGATATATATATTTATGATATATATAACGAATAATAATAATATTATGAATACTATATAGACTGATTATATATACAGTGTATATATACTAATATATATATATATATACTATATATAGTATAGTATGTAGTAATTCAAGTATTATATAGGATATACTATATATTATAATATGAGTTACTCAAAAATATATAAATTTTAATTTATTTAGTATACTAAAAAGATCTTTACAAAGCAGAAAGAATAATTTTTAATTTGATTTACTCTGCCTAAATTGGGATGATACATATTAGAGTAACATTATACTTATTCATCTAGCAGCAATTGTCGAAATCAGACAAAAGTACCGGAGCTAACACCTATACCTAGGCTAACATCCATATAACATCGCTCACCAAGGGACATCTTCCCTTGTGAATGTCTCCGCCTTTGATATAGGTCTATATTTTGAGAATCTGGGTTCTTTCTGCCTTTAACGTGTGTTAAGAAAAACAAAAAATGCCGCACATTGCGAACATCCCTTGAACTTAGAATTCGACAATGCTGTTTAGAGCGAATATTAGTATACTTAATGGGTGTTCTGTATATGAGAAAAAAATTTGTTATATCTCATAATTAGAGAGAGAGAGTCGGCAAACTGCTTCAATTTTAATGTAGATTTAATTATTATTTCATATAAGCACTTTATTATAATCTGACTTTTTTAATTATTTATTATTTTAATTATGTAGTCTATTGCTTATCTATTATTTGAGTATTTAAACAATATTGTAGGGTAGAGCTCTATTACTTGTGAATTCTATCTTTATTTTCTTATGTGACGAATTAGAATTATCTATTTATATTGATGTATTATGTAAGAGTGAATATATTATCTTTGAGATTTATTGCACTTAAAATTAATTTTCATTAATTCTAATATTTCTATATTTAATTATTTACATTTTAATTTATGAATAATAAATTACGTTTTTCTCTAGTTATATTAGAGATTATTTAAAGTAACAAGATTTATACTATTTAGATAATAGTTAAAAAGGTCAGATCTTGTAGATTAGTTGTTATATTATTATTATATTATTTGATCGCTATTATTATTTCGTTCATTCATTTTAATTTATTATTAGAGTTATGTGTAATATGACTTAGTTTATTATGCTCGAGTATGTGACTCGGATTGCATAGATTCATGATCTGGATTACTATCGTTTATGATTCTCAGTAGATGTACTGATTATGATTATGGACCTGACTGAGTTGCCTAATGCCCCTGACAGAGCTAAAGATTGAGCTTTTATATTACCTTATTATTGATTTATATTATTACTACCCCTAAATGAATTATTATGATTATTCTTATTATTCTTATGTTATTATTATATTACTATTATATTATATTACCTGGTATGTTGCGCTGAAAACTTATCTCTTTATCTATCCACTTATTTCAGACATGAAAAAACGTCCCCTTTACACATCATAGATATATATATAACTATCTAAGCTTTTTACCTGTAGCAGTTATGTATGTGTATGTGTATATGTGTTTAATCATATATTATATATTATATGCTGTAGTGTAGTGGTAGTAGATGGCGTATATATATTATATATTTATTATATTGAGTGTGTATAGTGTTATGTTGTAGTTAGTGAGGTGTGATTTGATTAAAGCGTGTGTGTATTGATATAGTTTAGGTATGTGAAGAGTGGATGATGAGATATTCAGAGTTCGTGTGGTATGGATGTGTGAGGTTGTGAGTCGAGCGAGTGCAAACTCATACAAAGTATCGAAGATGAAGGAAATCAGAAAAATCTTCAAGAAACAAGCGAATAAGCGGAAAAGAGACATCATGATAAGTGGCTGCAAATTGTCTGGATCGCGCGATTTATGATGAAGGAGAAAAACGATTTTGGGTTTGGAATGGGCAACCTATAAAATTAGATTCCATGTATATAACATTGACAAGCTACATGTGAAAGTTTTGTGAGATTGGAAAATAAAACATACAGTAAGATGAGAATTCTTGTCGCAGAGAATATTGATTGAGTTCACATTATTGAAGAATTTGAGACTATCTTGAGAAAAAATACAATAATAAATTATTGTTTATTTCATATATCGAGATAAGAATTGTAATTTACGAGCGCTACGAATTGGAATTATTACCTGATCATCAGAAGTTCTAGCGAGCTTGAAAGACAGTATACAGTTCATGCTGCAGGAGAGGTAGATTGCATCACTTCGCTGAAGCTATAAAAAGGTGTTAACAGCATAAGTGCAACTATGGTGATGAAAAATTTTGGAATTTAAATTGCAAGGAGAGATCATATCATCCATCTCTTGCGAGATACGACGCGTGTTACTCTTATAACTGAAACATGAAATCAAATCGAGTCTGATTTTAACTCTGAATATTAACACATGTCTGTGTGTTATAGACACTTCCGTACTAGCACGACGATCCGATGTTTCCGAGAGCTCCACACTCTAGGCAGGAACTTGCTCGAGAGCTTACCTTTCGAGTCTGGTCGCTTGGTTGCTAGAGATTGGGATTTCATTCTTTATCGTGAACTACAAACATATTGCGGACAGGGATAGGAACCTACTCTTAGCCATTAACCTTTATCTAATTTAGTAGTAACAATGAACGGGCGTGAGAGAATGGTTCGAACATATAAGAATGTAGTACAAATAGTTAGAGAGGAGGTATTAGTGGAAAGGAATGAATAGGTGAAATATGAATGACGTTTCTTTACATATTTCTAGTATAGAGTGAGAATAATAATAATAATAATAATAAGGTAACTGCAGTCTTTAATCATATGAAGGGATCTCGCTGAAATAAAAATATAAACATTAGAAAAAAAAGAATAAATAAATTAAGTGAAGACTTTTGCAAAAATTAGAAATGATAACGGTAATACGTTAATAGTAATAAATATAATTATTTAATTAATAATCATATTTCTCAAGTAATCCAAAATTAATACTAAAAATTAGTAGGATAATATAGACTGCAGATTAATTTAAACTTTAAGATAAATTTTGGTATAACCTTATTTATAAACGACTACTAGCTATGAATAATCATACTGATTAGCTACTACACTACTACTACTACTACTACTGTACGTTAATATACTATTACTACTACTACCTACTACTATTCTTGTTATATTATTCATTATTATTATTATTATAATTATATTAAATTTAGTTTATATAACATAGCAATTGAAAGATATCTTATGTTCTATGTGAATTTATTGTAATTTTATTATTAATGAATTAGAATAATTATTACTGATTATTATTAGTTAATTTGATTTGGTACTTCTTATTGTTGTATTGTAATTAATATTAATTATTATATTTATTATATTATGATATTTTTATATACATATTAAATGAAATTGTTATTATTATGTTGTGTTGTATCTAGTGAAAATAATATATTTTATGATAATTTATATTAATTTTAATTTATTATTTATTTAGTAAGATATAATTATATTATTATTATTATTTATTAATTATATTATAATTCTTATTATATTTAATTATTTTTATTACTTATAATTATTATTATTATTAATTAATATTATATATTATATTATATTAATTATATTATTAATTATTATTATTAATTATTATATTTTAATTAAATATATACTTATTAATTATTATTGATATTATTATTTATATATATTATTTACAACTTTTAATATATTTTATTGCGTAATTTCTTATCTAATCTACACAAAAACTTTGTTTAGAATAAATATAGAATGTGATGAATATAAATAATATAAATGTATAGTAATTATGATATATGAATAATAATAATATGTAATAATAATAATAATAATAATAATAATAATAATTAATAATAATGCAAATAATAATAATATATATAATACATACATATACATTCGTTAAATTATATAATATTATATTATGTATATAAATTAAAATATAATATATATAAATAATTAATTGAATGAATAATAATAATTAAATACATTAATATATAATATATAATAAATTATAGTTAAGGGAATATATATAAAAACAGTTAAAAATAAAAAAATAAAAAAAAAGAAATTGAGTAATATATAAGTAATAAAATAAATGTCAATCTAAAACTCTCTCTCATTACATTCTTCTTTCTTCATCGTATACTCTCTCTCGTCTCTCTTACTCTCTCTTATCCTCATCTTACTTCTAGTCTCTCCTGACGATCTCTCCTCTCTATATCTCTCTTATTCTGCCTCTAAAACTATTATACTATATAATAATCAATAAAGATTATATATATTAGATACTTAATATAAGTATAGATTATTAAAACAGTCACTAAATATGAATTAAAAAAAATATAATATAATTTTACTTTATAAAGTTTTACTCTCTCACTCTCTCTCTCTCTACTCACTCAAATCAGCTCCCGGATTTAGTCTCTTAAGTGACGTTTTAATATTTTCCAAAATAAAGTTGATATAGAGCTACTACGCCCAAAATCTCAATCAGCTCAGAGTAATAAGCCTTGGTCCATATAGTGTCGCTCTAAAATTTCGGTCGTGGTGTCGAGATATGTAGGCTATTCTCTCCTTTAGTCAGAGACACTTATCTCTATGCAACTGGACGTTATATAGTGTGAGAAGATTTTACACATCGCTATGTATATTGATGTTGCGCCCGTAGACGTGCATATGGTATGTATATTTATCTCTTGTATAAAACAAATAAAAAATAAAAAATATATATATAATATATTATAACTATATTAATATATATATATAGTTAATAATTAATTAATTTAATTTAATTAAATAATTATATGATATACTATAGAATTAATATAATATATATACTTAATATATTAATATGTATATAATAATTAATATATATATAATATAGTTATATATATATATTATTAAGTATATAATTATATATTATTATTATATATTAATATATATAAATAATAATATATATATATTTATTATATATATATATATCATATTTAATATATCATAATATATATATATATATATATATATCGTATATATATATATATAATATATTATAGTATATACTATATTAATATATATATATTATATAAATATTAATTTAGAATTATATATATACTATAATATATATTATAAATATATATTATATATAATATAGTAATATATATATATATTAATATTATTAATATATATATATATATATATATAATATTATATATATAATATCTTACCGTGGTACTCAACATATCTGGATAATTATATTAGAGAGTAGCGGTATATATAAGTATACGGCATTAGTAGCAAAGGTCTGTGAGGCTAGTTATCGAATTATTGTCATTCGGTAATTACCTATAGTTTAGGATAATTAACCTAGAAAGTTTCCCTCCTTGTAATAATGATAGTAGCTTTTTAATTAGTCCTCGAGTGACAGGTGTGAACTTATATTATACTTTAAAATAAATTTAACTATTAATCTCATATATTAATTAATATTAATTAATATAATATATTATATATATTATGTATATATATAATATTAAACTTAAAATTGTTAATATTATTATTTACATTTATTTTTAGTATAATAAGTGAATTATCAGCAATATATTACGCTTACATCAGGTATAAAATATTAAAGATAATTTGATCCAGAATAAAATATGTCTGACGTTCAATTCAGTAATTATATTATGAATATAGTTATCAGATATTATAAGTAAACTGAACGATTAATAATATCTTAATAAGAATATTGTAATGGTAGATTGGTCAAGTAGCCATAAATCCTCTCTATAAT
>JABUQX010064925.1:0-28337 GCA_015478945.1 Trachelipus rathkii
GTTGTACTTCGTTCGTTGGAAAATTTGGTGTTTAACCGTTTTCGCATTATCGTGAAACGCTTTCGCGTTCGTGCGCCCGCTTCAGCAGCATTTAGCACAGCTTTCATCTTGCATCTAAGAGGAATCGTCTGGCAAACAAAATTTTTCTGAGATAATAGTCTTGAATTACCTCTTCAAACGGTTTTTAAGAAGGAAATAATACCCAATTACCTAAATATTATTATCATAACCTGTCAGTCTTTCACCTTTATGTGTTTGTTCGAAGCATAAGGAGAGCTGTTCATTATTTCTGTCTTCTAAAGCATGTACCAACAACTATTCCAACGAGTCTGAACATCTTGCGTTACAGAAAGTTGAGGAACATTTAGTCTCATAATTCATAAATGAATACTATCCCCTATCCATAAAAAAATTAATGCCGGATGCGAATTCAGATGCGGGTAAAAATTATGCGGATGCAAAATCTACTACCTCTCTAGTTTTACGGTATTTTACCGTATAGCATTCGATTAGATTCATTGGAAAAGTGGTATATTTTTATTCTCAAGCAAGTGAAAAAAATAGTTGAAACAAAATGTTTTATTGGCAACTTTTTGTAAGCACTAAGCTGGTGGGTCGAAATTTTAGAATTTGACTGCTGGAGTCGGAGTCGGAGTCGAAATTTTTTGTCTAAGTGGTGTCGGAGTCGGAGTCGAAATTTTTTATTTAAGTGGAGTCGGGTCGGAGTCGGAGTCGGGTCAAATCAATTGAGTTTAAGAGTCCCAGGTCGGGTCGAAGTCGAAAAATTTATTTTACGACTCCGCAGCCCTGGTTAGCATGCACGGCTTCACATGTGTTTCACCAATTGTATGAGCTTTCTTGGCCTTCGCTATGAGAAGGGCCAATTCTTATGATGCTTCCACAATTCTTGCAGATTTTTTTACAAAAACCACATGTCGAATCAAGTATCATGAGTTTTAATGAATTACATTTACCCGCAAAAAGTTCCTTGGGCTTGTCTCTTAGCGCCGGGTTATTCGTCACCAAATGCCGCTGCAAACGACTGGGCCTCATTGCGTCATTACTGAGAACAGAGTGGCAAATAACACATTGTGGCAGCTGAATTCCATTTTTTTTCTATTACGGTAAACGCCTCCTCAATGTAATCTTCACTAAATGATCTTTTTTTACACAGAGACATAATAGAGCCAGAAAGTTCAAACTAATTGTATTAAAAAAAAATTAAAAATACGAAGTTCAAAAACACAGAACACACGCACATCAAAAGGAACTGCTAGGTTAAAGTGATGAGCAAAAACTGGCCACCGGCGGCCGAGGGTGACGACAAACAAACCCAAACGTGTTAGGAAGCACAAAATGATGGGAAAATACCACATCTGATTTCTTGCATATATATTTAAATATATATATATATATATATATATATATATATATATATATATATATATATATATATATATATATATATATATATATATATATATATATATATATATATAAAAAAATAACTATATATATCTTCTAATATATACATATATATATATATATATATATATATATATAACCAATAATAATATATATATATATATATATATATACTTTATATATATATATATATATATATATATATATAACATATATATATATAATAATAATATATATATATATATAACATCATATCTTTGCTATAATATAATATATGGACAGTAACACTTTTAAAAAAATAAATATAACATAAAAAATTTAGGGTAAAACTAAAACTCTGGGGGAAAATATTGACCAATCATAGAAGAGAACCAATTTTAGATGCTAAGTTTGCATGAATATTAATATATGAAAAGAGTAGCAAAAGTTATTATAAAACAAAATTAATGATTTTAATCACTGTAGTGTAGATTGTAGAGTAGACGTAGAGTATAATTGTAGAATATAGAAAATTAAAAACTTTACCGTTTATTTTCGAAAAGGAAATTAAAAAAAAATTTAAATTGTCCCACGCCTCCCTAGGGGGGCATACCCCACCGGGTGGGAACCACTGCTATAAAGGTATGACGTAATGTGCTTATTTTTCCGTCTGGCTGTCTGTATGTGTTTTTTACTAAATATTTTGTATCTACGAAACCAAGTAGGTTACAAACCCTATATTTGGGATGAGTACTGTTGTGTGTAGTGCTAATGACGACAAAAAGAAGTATCAAATTTACTATAAATTTAAAAATGGTGGCCGTTAAAAGTATTTGAGGTGACATTCCATGAAAACGGATGACTTAGGCTAAAATGTTAAGGAACCAAAAAACACCTATTGTTGTACGCAGAATCAAATGGTATAACATTTAATAAATTATGACTATTAATAAGGGAGAATGTAAATTTTAGTAATTGGAAACATCTCATTTAAATAATAACAACTCTTCCATTAAACATTTCAGCACATTGTTGACCAAAACAACCAACTACTGTACAGTATACAATAAATGCACTGTCTGTTTGTGTTACGCATTACAATGTAACTCATTGACTATGTGTGTCTCTTACGTGGTTCTTTCGTTACTGAATATGGATCGTAATTACCACGTGTATTCATACTCTGGACTAGCTGACATTCATCTAATGTTTGGGATGGCACGCTGCAATAGTTCTGCAGCAAGACGTTTGTACCAAGAGAAATATCCCAACCGAATTTGTTCAAGCGCAATGTTTTTTGCCACTATTCATCAATGCCTGTCTGAAACAGGGTATTTGCAGTCCAAAGAGCACACTAATGCAGGCAGACCCCGATCTACTAGGACTGTTGATTTAGAAGAATTAGTTCTTAATGAAATTTCTGAGCATCCTGAAAAGAGTCACTACAGTTTAATTCGAACCAATCTAGTATTTGGAGGTTACTACGAGGCAACAGTTACACCCGTACCACGTCCATCAGGTGCATACTCTATTGCCACGTGACTATGCTCCTCGTGTTTTTATTTGTCAATGGTTATTGAACAAATGTATTGACCCAAACTTTTTAACAAAGGTTTTATTTACCGACGAGGCTCACTTTACAAGAACAGCTATCGTTAACGTTCATAACGAACACATTTGGGCAGACGAGAATCCTCATGCCATTAAACAGAATCGTTCACAACATCAGTTTTCAGTAAACATTTGGGCAGGAATTTTACATGATCATGTACTTCTGTTCGAGCTTCCTCCCAGGCTTAATAGCATAATCTACTTAAACTTTTTGAAACATGAGCTCCGTACCTTGTTTGATGATGTACCTCTTCAGTTGCGCCAAAACATGTGGTTTATGCATGATGGGTCTCCTGAACACTTTAGTGCTGCAGTTCGAGAACACATAAATGAGACCTTTCCCAATAAATGAATAGGTCGAGGTGGCGATTATGAACGGAATTGAAACGATCAAACAGATTCCTTGAATATTTGAACCGGTCCGACAATCGATGAAAAGACGCCTGGACGCGTGCATTGGGAACAACGGAGATCATTTTCAACATCATCTTTAGTCTTTTGATATCATTTGTAGGTGCTTTACAAACAGTATGCTTATGTTGTACAAAATTAAACCTATCATAGAATAATAATATGTTTATTTACACCTCCTATTCCGAATGAGTTATTCGTTCCTCAAATATTTTTAACATCCGCCATTTTTAAATTTCGAGTTTGTATCTTACTTGGTTTCGTAGATACAAGACGTTTAGTAAAAAACACATACAGACAGCCAGACGGAAAACTAAGTACATAACGTCATACCTTTTTAGGAACTTTTACCTTTATTTTTGCATTTATCAGTTACCAAAAATTTTTACCATAATTTTGAATCACCCTGTATATATATATATATATATATATATATATATATATATATATATATATATATATATATATATATATATATATATATATATATATATATATATATATATATATATATATATATATATATATAGAGCTCTGTTCTGTGGAATTCTCTTCCATCTTCTGTGTTTCCTACTCAATTTAATCTCCCTCACTTTAAAGCCCGCGTCTGTGCTCATCTGCGTAATTTGCGTTAGTTGAAATTTTGTTGTATAAAAATCCCCTCAGCTTGAATTAGGGCTTTGCCGTGAGCGGTGAGTGATAACTGTAAAAAAAAAAAAATATATAAACAATACGGAACGTTTTTTCTTCTTAAACATTATTTTTTACCCTACCTTAAATTCTTTCACGTATCAGCACTAAAATGCTTTCTTTCTCATACAAAATAATTGTTTTTGCTTACTTTATTATTATATTTTTCAATATTTGCAAATTTCGTATCTCTCTCGTTCTCATCTTAATTAATTGCTTTTATTATATACTGCTAATAAATAAAAAAAAAATAAATAAAAAATTTTCAACACCATGAAACTCATAAAGGTAATATATATATATATATATATATAAATATATATATATATATATATATATATATATATATATATATATATATATATATATATATATATATATATATATATATATATATATATATATATATATATCAGTGGCGTAGCTAGATGTTTTCACATGGGTAGGCAAGATATATATATATATATATATACTATATATATATATATATATATATAATATATGATATGCTCTGCTGATATATATATATATATATATGCACATTTTTTAGCCTTTGCTGGACAACCGTAATAGAGAGGAAAGACAATAAGGGCTCATTTTAAAGCTGATAATATTAGCTTTAAAGTAAGCACCTACTTTTTGCTCTAGGTATAATAGTTCAGCAGATATACCTGAAATGTCAGGTCTATTTCAGGTCATGTAGACTAAATAAGGCATCTGTTTTTTGTTGTTTTCATTTTATTATTACCAAGATTTCAATCCGAAAGTGTATGAAAATATTTTGCATTGTATTTTCAGATTGTTACCCAGTTTATTAATTTCCAACAGATTTTTAATTTGTATTATTATGAATATTTATTTTTTTTATATATATAGGTATGGCGTCCCCGTCCACTTCAACCGGTGTTTATGTTCGTGTTTGTGTTCGTGACCAAACCAAAATTTATTTAGTTGGATATCCTTCTCATCAAATAACAGGAAGTAAACTTCCATCAAATGGCCAAGTTTCGAAGTTAATATTTTACAATATGCGTCAAGTTGATTTGAACTTCAGAGAAGCTGCGAACCTAACCTTAAGAGAGATCACATTATTATTCTGGGCAGCTAAATACCAACTCAAATGGCTAAACATGCCATCAATAAAGTGGAAAAATTGTATAAAGAATGGTCAAATATACAAATGAGCTCTTCATGGAAATCCAAAATTCAAGAAGAACGTGAACTTGCATTTAAATCTAAGCTAGAAGATCTATTTGACATTGCTGCTGCAGATGCTGTATCACAAATGACTAAAACAGAAGATATTCAATTTCTCGAATTGCAACGACAGAAAGGACGTCCAGGCTGCATGGCTGTTGTTGATTTAAAGTTGTCAAGGCTTGAAGAAAGGAAAGCTGACAGGAAAGCCAGATTGGAGGAAGCTAAAAGAAAAGAACAATCTACTACATCAAACCCAAGAAAACGTAATTATTATTTTTTTAATTTTTAAATAATTTTTCATTATTATTATTACTCAAATACTCATCTTTTGTCTGTGACGAAGTTCAACTCTCTTTCACAGAATGAACGAAAAAAGATTATCTCATTTAATACCATATTTTTTTCTCTCTTCTCTTCCACAGATGAAGAACAAATAGAGCTTTATTCGAGCTCTGATTCAGAACTATCAGAAGAAGAACCAATGGACACATTATACTCTCCTGTTTTGGACAGTGAAGATCTTCCGGAATCAGAAAACCAAGCTGATGTTGAGGAATGTGCTTCTGCCACCAAAAGAAAAAGACAACGCAGTTGAGCTCAAGTTGTCACTGAAAAACTATCCATGTTACTGGACAGATGCAACATTTCGGACAGGAACGCCATGCGAATATTATTTGCAACAGCTGAGGCGTTAGATGTTAACACTGAAGAAATAATTCTGAGCCACAGCACTATTAGAAGAGGTAGAAATTTATTCAGGCAACAAAGAGCAGATAAAATAAAAAATAAATTTCAAAATAAGAAATTGGAGGGAAGATGGTAAGATGTTACCAAACATCCTCAAGAAAGAAAATGTAGAGAGGTTGGTCATTCTTGTGAGCAATGGAGAATAGGAGCAGCTTTTAGGGGTACCAGCTTTTAGGGGTACCAGCTTTAGAAAATAGTACAGGATATTCCCAGTCAAAAGCTGTAGCTGAAAGTTTAAAAGACTGGGGGCTAGCAGAAAATGTAATAGCAATGTGCTTCGACACTACACCGTCAAACACGGGTCATGGTAAGGGAGCCTTTACTCTGCTGGAGAAAGCATTAGGAAAAGACCTGTTATATTTGGCCTGTCGCCATCATATTTTGGAGGTGATCCTAAAAGCACTTTTCGACTGCAAAATTGGATTAACCACTGGTCCTCAACCAGAAATATTCAAGAGATTCCAGGTCTCTTGGTCTAATATAGACCAGACTCAGTACAAAGTAGGAATTGTGGACCAGATAATTCAACATACCCTATTAAAATATCAAGACGAAGTAGGGAGCTTTCTGCAAAGTGAGCTACAAGAACATCACAGAAGAGATGATTATCTAGAACTACTCAACCTATGTTTGATTTTCATAGGAAAAGTCTCTCCGGAGAATGTAAAATTTAGGGCTCCTGGAGCATTCAGTCACGCCCGATGGATGGCAAAAGCCATTTATGCACTTAAAATATTTTTGTTTCGAGAGCAGTTTCCATTAACAGAAGCAGAATACAACTCGTTGAGGGACATCAATTTATTTATTATTATATTATATGTTAAAATGTGGTTTACTGCTTCCAATGCTATCACAGCTCCAAACTCAGATTTTAAATTTATCAAAGATACATTAGAATACGGAGAAATTGACAGAGGTGTTTCGGAGAAAGTTTTACAGAAGTTCTTAAATCATTTATGGTACCTTAACCCAGAGCACGTTTGTTTTGCTTTATTTGATGAGAATGTCTCGGAAGTATTAAAAAAGAAAATGGCCGAAAAAACTTTGTCTTACAAAGATGATAATGGTGATGAAGTTTGACAGAGGATTGTTCGTGTGAAAATAAACATGAAATGGTAAAGAGAATATTTCAAAGAGAAGAGCTGTCCTATTTCATAACTGAACAAAGCCAGAGTTTTTTTGAAAAATGTAACATATCATTAAACTTTCTACATGAGGATCCCAGTGTCTGGAATGACAATTTAGAATATCTGAAATGCTTTACCTGGTGACACATTTAAAAGTTGTTAATGACACTGCATAAAGGGGAGTTAAACTTATTCAAGATTACAGCCAGACCCTTACACACGACGAAGATCAAAGACAATATCTCCTCCAGATGGTATCGGAATGTCGCAATCTTTATCCCGACACATCTAGGACAACTTTGTCGGCAAGCTTGTAATGTTCTTTAAATCTTTAAACTTTTTTGTACTATTTTCCTCTTTTCTAGGTTTTTCATTTATAAATTAACTAAAAATAAAATTATACTTAAACTTTTTTGGAAAGACTGATGAAACTAATAATAAGGAATACTTTTAATTATTTCGGTAATATTCTTTAGGTTTCAGGCTAAGAGCCAAGTAATCAATTAATAGTATTAAAAAAATGCCTTATTTAGTCTACCTGACCTGAAATAGACTTAAATTTTCAGGTATATCTGCTAAACTATTATACCTAAATCAAAAAGTAAGTGCTCATTTTAAAGCTAATAGTATCAGCTTTAAAATGAGTACCTTCTTTCCTATCTACCTATAACGGTTCTCCTGCAAAAGCTAAAAATGTGAATTTTTTTGCCCAAAACGGCCATTTTCCCCATAAAAGGACTAGACCTGGTATTTCAAGGATATCTTCTCAACTCTTATACCTAGAGTAACACAAACGAGTACTCGTTTAAAAGCTAATAATACCATCTTTAAAATGAGCCATTATTTTCCTTCCTACCTGTTACGGTTTTCCCGCAAAAGCTAAAAATGGTAAAATTTTGATCAAAAAATACCATTTTTCCAAACTTCAGGCCAAATGCGGGACGGCTAAACCACCTCAGATCGAGCTGAAATTTTTAGGGGGTCATTTTCTTTCTAATCTGCACACTTTTGGCCCATGGCCCATTAACATTTCAAACATCGACGATTCTGGACCGTTCTAATATATATTTATATATATATATATATATATATATATATATATATATATATATATATATATATATATATATATATATATATATATATATATATATATATATATATATATATACTTTTTTCTCTTTATATATATATATATATATATATATATATATATATATATATATATATATATATATATATAAATCTATATATTATATATATATTTATATATATATATATATATATATATATATAGGTTGATTTGCCTTTTGATTCACTAAATGAAATGGTTGATCAGTCAGCTATAAAATGGTTTTTTAAGGACAACTCAAATTTTCAAGACATTTTGAAGGTAATATGTTTCTTTATAAAAAGTTTTAATATTAAACTAATGTAACATTTTTTACCAATGAAAATGATTATAATTTTAATAGAGTTCAAGAAAGAATATGATATATTTTATCTTTAATATTCATATATTTACTACATTTTATTATTCTGTAAATAATTTTTCATTTTACAAAAAACAAAAAACAAAAAACAAAAAAACAGCTATTTTAATCAAAAATTTTCATTTTAAATTAAGCGAAAAATTAAATAAACGAAAATGTTCATTTAATACATTTTTGTTTTAAAGAATGCTTATTATGAAGACCCCCATTCGGTGATGGGAAGAGCCTGGAGTGGGAAAGGAGAACTCTGGACGAGTATCAAACAGCTCAAAGAAAATCTTTTTCAGAAAAATAATGCATGTAAGAACATTGTTTTATAAGATTAACAAAAACACACACACCTACACACACACCTAGAACCAGTAGAGCTAAACCAAGATTTTATTAGTTTTATTGGTGAGAAAATATAGGAAATGTACTACTCCATTACCGAGGTTATGCGTTATGCACACACATACACATATACATACACATACGCATACACATATACATACACATACACATACACATACACATACACATACACACACTCACACATTCACGCGCTTTTATTAGTGTTATCTGGTTCTGAAATGTCAAATATACGTTTAACTAGGGATGGGCTAGCTAGCCACATTCCGACAATTTTTATATCAAGTTAATCGACCGGATATCATTATTTTCCAGACGGATAACTGCATGGTGAACACACACTATACTATTAACTCCCAAAATTCCAAATAATTATTATAATAAATAAACCAAAATAATGAATATTTTCATTTACATTTTAGGACAATCGAAAAGGAAATCAAAGGGAAAAGTTTACAAAGAGAATTATGGGTGCGGAAAGAGGGAAGATTTGAAGTCAAAGCCTATGCCAGGTTCTATCGAAGGCCTTCGATATGTCTAGGACCACAGAAAAAGATTTACGGAAATGCTTACGATCAAAGGACGAAGAATCAGAGAGAAGAGAAAAAATATCAACAGTAGAGTTTTTCTTACGAAAGACTTACTGGTTATCTTAGATAAGATTATAAAAGAATTCAGATGTTTCCAAATCTTCCTGTTAAGGATGGAATTTAAAACTTTAGAATGAATGAAAGATACGGCGATAGAGAAATATTTAGAGGGAAAAGGCTGATTTAACACACGTTTCCAGGAGATAGAGAGGGCCAAAGTGGAAGGGTAGTGACTAAACAGTTTACCAGGCAAAGGGTAAGTTCGTAAGCACAAGTTTTGAGAACAACAGGATGGATATTATCCGGGCAATAACCCTTTTGAGTTATAAGCTCAGCATCTTTAGAAAAAATTACAATGCTAGGTATAAATGGGTTGGAGGAGGTCGAAAAGGGTGAAGAGTACCAGTATCGTTTAAAGTGGAATTTGAAGAAGAGTTTATCTCTATCAAAAGGCATAATTGCAGATGATACTACAAGAGTTAAAGAGGATACTGCAAAGTTGTAATTGACATTTATTTTCGCAAAATGCCAGAAGATCATTGCATTTTCTACGGAGTAAAGAATTTTCACGGAGAATAGATTTTGCAAGATTCTTGGATGAATATAAGATGCATGAACGTCTGTAGTTTGAAGACAAAGGAACTTCCTGAAGGCGGTGTCCATGAGGCGAATAGCATGAGAACCAGTAGAGCTAACCAAGATTTTATTAGTTTTATTGGTGAGAAAATATAGGAAATGTACTACTCCATTACCGAGGTTATGCGTTATGCACACTTAATCGAACCCATCCCACCGGAGCAGCAAGCAGCCCATGATTAATCAAAGAAGTACGTCCTCAAGTCCGACCAGTTAGCAGCACTAGAATGAAAAAACACTTTATCACAGTAGGAGGGCGTTTGCTGTAGGTTGAAGAAAAAGATCAATGATACAGACATAGGAAGGTGAGGGTCGCAGAAAATGAAAATATTCAACAGAATAAGGAGAAGAAATAGAAGTTAAGTAAAGTTCGAAAATATTGAGATCATTTCTATGACTATCAGGAATACGGGTTGTGAATTGTATCATCAACCTAAAGTTATTCTAGACAGATAAATTGTAGACGAGTTCATGAGCTGTATCTAGAGAATTAGAGGAAAGCCAATGGCGAGAGATAGAATATGTAGGTTTGAATGATAAGGGGAAGGGGTAAGCTGGAGTATAGTAGTGTGTTCCTGAGAGTATGTGGATTGAGTAAATCTAATATGATAATTGGTTTGGTGATACGTAGATAATAATAAAGGTGACATGAGATAGGATGAAAGAGTATTATAAATAAAGGTAGTTTTGAGTAAAAGAAGACCTGGAGGCAGACATGGAAGGTGGATTAGAGATAGAGTTGACCGAGCTTTTGTACCAAAGAGGGGCATGCCGGGTAGGAGGATGTTGGATGAGACCGATACATTCGACGAAAATTGGATGTGGATATAAAGAGCTTTGGATGTTGTTGGCAAGCCTGACGTGTTGGTTGGTGTTAGAAATTATATTTATAACTATTATATATAATATATATATATTAAATATATATATATATTTATTATATATTATATACTATATATATGTCTATAATATACTATATGATATATATATATATATATATATAATTATTACGTTAATTTATATATATAATATATATTATATTATATTAAGTTATATTATAATATTACCATCTTATTGATATATTATTTATATATTTAATAATTATATATATATAATATACTATACTATATTTATATATTAAATATATCTTAATAATATATATATATTATATATTATATATATATATTATTATAATATTATTATTACTATATAATTATATTAATTTGATATATTTTATTATATTATAATATATATATATATTAAATATATATAGAATATTTATACATATATATATATATTATTCATAATAATAATATTAGTATATATATTATAATAATATATTTAAATTATATATTAAAGTAGTATATATATATAAATTAAATATAGTTACTAATATATAATTAATATACTATAATATATATATATATATTATATATATTATATATATTATATAATATTAAATTATATATATAATATATTATATATAATATATAGTATATATTAAATATATATATACATTAATATTATATATATATATATTATTATTATATAATATAATATAATAATAGTATAGTATTTAATAAATTAATATTAAATATAATATTAATATTAAATATTATTTATAATTAATATTTATATATATATTATATATTATAAATAAGTAAATATTATCTGAAATAAATATAAAATATATATAATATATATTATATTATTTATATATATTATATTATATTATATTTATTATATATACTTATAAATATATTTATATATATAATATATAATATATATGATATATTATATATATATGGGGTTTATACTCTTACTTCTTCTTCAGTATAAAACGTTTTGGGTTCTGATTATTACTTTATTTCGATAAAAAATACTACATCACTACATTTATGGGTAGTTGTTATATCTATATCTAATACACTAAATTCTATACATAAAATTATATGGAGTCCTAGAATCCTTATTTATTTTTATAAATCAATAAAAACTTTTATTGTCTCTCTCTAATTTATACTCTTCACTTCTTTCTCTCTCTCTTCTCTAGTTACTTCCTCTTTCCCTCCTCTTTCTCTTTATTCTTGCATCTATATCTTCTTCAATCTTTATTTCTTAATTATTCTTATTACTTATATACAAAATATATCAATATATAAAAAAAAAATTTATCTTCTAATATACTTCATAATAAGTGCGATAACTAATCCATTATGGAGGGAGATATATATGTAACTTCACTACTTTTGACTTAGTACTTTACTCGTTTTAAGTCGTTATTTTACAGCACAGAGTATCTCGTGATTTTTTATGTTATTTCTTCACAATTTAAATATGTACTAACAATTATTATAGTGGAGTAAAATGTCTGTGTGCTCTTTATTCTACTATACATCATATACTTATTTTTTTACATATATAATATTCAACTACTTGGTGGATTTTGAATAACCATTTTCTGGTATATTGGTTTGTGAACAGATTCTTAATTTTTTCCTAAAGCTCTGAGGAAGCTTAGTAAGGTTATTATTTTTGGTACCTTCTGTCCTGCTAAGAGAGTATAATATATATATTATATATATATATATTTAATATAACATATATTATATAATTAATATATATATATTATTTTATATATAATTATTATATTAATATATATTATATATATTAAATTAATATAATATAATTATTTATATATTATTATTATATATATATATATATATATATTATAGTTATAATATACTTATATATCTATATTATATATTAATATATATATAGTTATAATATATATTATATTAAATATTATAACTATATATTATAATTATTACATATTATCTATTTATATATAATTATACTTATATATATATTATTATATAATATATATATATATATATATATTATATTATATAAATATTATATTTTATATAATAATATATATTATATATATATTTATATATAGTAGTTAGTTAATCAATATATATTAATATTAATATATAGTATATATATTATTATATATTATATTATTATATATATTAATTATCTAATATAATATTAATAATATAGTTAATATATTATAATATAGATAATTATATTTAATATATATATACTATATATTAATATTATATATTAAGTTATATATATATATGACACATATTATATTAATATTATATTAGTTATTAATAATATATATTATATTAATAAATATATATATATAATACTGTATTATAAAAATATACGCTACCATTTATGAGTAATATATCCTCGTAAGATAACGAGATATGTAGCCCTAACTATACCATAGTGAATACTACTCCACTATCAATACACACGTACAGTATTAGTGTAACTATGTTAAACACTACCTTGACAATGAGATTCGCTTGAGTATAGGGACAGTCTAAAGCGATAAATATTAGGAAAACATTAATACCATATAGTAACTATAACCTGGGAGAGGGAGGTGAGGTAGGTGATGTATTTGGGGTATATAATCGAGAGGAGGGTCATTCATATACGTAAGGATACTATTCGATAAATACATAAGGTGATGTAGAAGATAGTTATATATATCGTCTAAATCTGTCTTATGAGATAGTGCTAGTAGTAAAGACTCCACATCGAAGGACATAGAGTGTGTATACTGTGCTCAATATTGGTCGATCGGTTATCAGTATTGTAGCTGATACTAACAATTACTAAATAGATTAGCTAATATTTTCGTAGGTGGTCAATACTGGTTAAACTTATTATATTATACTACAGGAAATCATTAATACATGAATTAAGGTATATATTCTCAGTGACATGAATATATCACCTGTTAGGAAGAATCGGATTTAAACGTTACTTGGGTGATTTAGATGAATAGCCCAACACAGGACATACACTGCAGTAATATCAGATGGTCGAATTTTATAATATTCGCCAATGAGTTTATGACTTATTAACAGTATGCACGTTCGTAGTAAGTATGAGCGATAAATCATAATTTACGGTACTAGATAGAGTCATCTATATACTACCATTAGTATCACACTATAGTCAACACGAAGTCAATATATGATAGAAGGTAGTGACACGATCAGGGTGACAATTTAGCTTTACATAGATCACATTACATATATTGAACGTTATTGAGACGATTTGGGGCAATAGGTGTTTCTGTTATATACGGCGTAGTCGAGAGTGTTCTTGTACGCACCTATCAAACGGCGTGGTTATAATGATATATTACCGATATAGTATCGTGAGTAACGTATTAAGGACAGGTTCATTCAATTAAAATATGCTTGCACAGGTGCCTTTTATAATATTTATATATGAGTATATAGTACGCCTAGTTGAATAAGTGGTTCAGGTTTTATGGTTACGGTATGTGGGTGAGTGAGAGGTATAATCTCTCTCTGAAGTAGGGCCTACTAGGTATGATATCACATACTCGTGTTATATGAATAGTTACACTTACTATTTAACAGCCGTGATTAAGTATATTAACAGTAAAAATTCATTGATACCTATATGTCTTGTCCATATTAATATGCCCACTACATCAGGTGTACTCTTTTCATCTCAATTATATGCATGACATGAGAATTATATAAATACTCAAAGTACAATTTGATGTGATGAACTATTACTCATATTTATATGGAAAAGGTTATTAAATGACAGGCGTTAAGTGTGGTACAGTTAATATAGTTATAGGCTATAAGGTAACCTATATACTCACAATTATAATGTTAGTATGATCTTCTCTGATAAACTCGGGTATCCGATACAGCTGCAACTACCTCCAGGGACCTCTACTCCAGATATACCGGCTACTGCGTAGTAGGTCATTGCGCGACGTTACTATGGGATCAAATCATACTTGTGTTTCAGTAATCATTACTACTCCAATATTTCCATTACGTATAAAGCATGTTAGCTAGTGAACTAGTGTCCAGGTACTAGTTCTAATTATATATTACCGGTGCAGAGAGGTCATACACGTTAATTTAGAGTAATAAATAGAACTCACAATCACCCCCCGTGGTCACTTTCGCTATATACTTATATCAAGCATTATTATTATTTATTTGTAAGTGCCCTAGAAACCTTACCCGGATACCCCTAATACTTAGCGTGTAAAGTATATAACTATATAGAATACTTATTTTGGTAGAACCTTGGTGGTCCTCACATATTATTATATCTACTTTACGGTTTGGGGATTATATAATCCACCTCATGTTTTATTAGTCTATAATAATTATGTGTCCATATAAGTAGTAGTTTAATATCTTCGACTAGTATTATCTTTGACGTGATCTTTGTTTATATACCCCTTTCGTCTCCTCTCTCATCCCATACGTTAGCTATGTCGGTGCTATATTATATACATTTATTAGACGATAGTAGCTTAATATATTTTTACTTTATGTGATGTGTATAATATCAGAGACATGCAAAGGTTTCAATATTTCAAGAAATATATCATAAGAGGAGAAAGCACGATTAATATGATAACCTAAGAAGCTTAAAGTTTAAATTAGTTTCGATAGATATACATTGAAAGTTTACTATTAAGATTTGGTAAAAATAAAGATGAAGAAGTTAATCTGATTTTCATTTAATATTCTTTAATTACTCTTGGGATCATATAAGAAATGTATATTCAATCTTTGTCAATGAAGTTTCTATCATATTATTAGAGTTTATTTTTTTTATGAATCAGTATATATCTTTTAATTTTTATTATTTGCAGTATTTATATAGGTATATATATTATATTATTATAGGTATATCAATTAAGTTATGTCACATGAATTAATACATAATACTATGTACTTAATACGGTCGAGGGGGAATAGTACCATTTTTAGAAAAAACATGAATTATTATTCTACTAAATAAATTTTTTTATTCATATGGTACTACAAGAACATTTTTTTGGTTAGATATATGGGCAATTTTTAAGGAATTTTTTACTTACACAAGGAATTTTAATATTAACACTTATTCAATAACAATATTCTACGAATCGGGATATATTGATATAAAGAAAATAATTTGGTATCTAGAATATATATTGATTAATATTATAATTATAGTAGTTATATATTAAATTGATAATAATAAATAAATTATAGTATGATTTACTTAGATAGTCAGTAAAATTATAATTAATATATTATTAATATATAAAATATAATATAACTAGTGTAAATAATTAAAT
The DNA here is from genome assembly GCA_015478945.1 of Trachelipus rathkii. Classification (NCBI taxonomy): domain Eukaryota; kingdom Metazoa; phylum Arthropoda; class Malacostraca; order Isopoda; family Trachelipodidae; genus Trachelipus; species Trachelipus rathkii. Next base: position 16,481 of record JABUQX010064925.1, read on the forward strand.
AACTCCAATAAATTAATATAAATCCAATAATACATAAGATTAAATATAATAATAAGTATTCTACTATTCTTATAATTAATCATAAACGATAATAGATAATAATATTAATGTATATAAAAATAATAATTATATAAATAATTTATATCATATAGATATATAATATATATAATAAATAATGATTATTATAATTAATTATATATAAATTAATATAATACAAAATAAATAATGTCAATATATAATAAATTATAATAATATAATTAAATAGTATATTATATAAATTAAATATAATTATAATAAAGTTAATATATATATAAATAATAATAAATAATAATTAATAATATATTATGATATATAAATAACTAATATTATAATATTACAATATATTAAATAAAGTATATACCTATCTACATATATTAATGACTATAAAAATTCTCTAAATCATATATATATAATATAAATAATAATAATAAATAAATAATAATAATATAATAAATAATAATATATTAATGTATTAAATGAGACATTAATATATATAAAGTATTATGAATATAATGATCCTAATATATAAACCTAATAATGTGCAGGTGTAAGAGGTGGAGATAATATTCGAGAAATTTAACATATTATATGGATAGTTTTAAGCTAGAGATAAGTAAATAAAGGAGTAGGGAGAGTAGACGGTGATCAATAAAGGTTTAGAAGATGAAAAGATTGAGGAAGATAAATAAGATTAGTGATAAATTATCAGGATTATGCAATCGAAAAAATACAGAGACACAATCAGAGTGATGAGAAAATAATATATTTAGCAGTAGAGTAATAGAATCATAGATTGATTAGGAGAATTAATAAGGGTTAATTATGGGCATTCGCCCCTAGACTCTGTTTGAATAAGGATAATAAATATAGGTTAGGATAGATTAACGTTGATAGTAGGAAGACTCATACAGGGTTAAAAATTATAATATATGGAGATGAGTGATATGGAGAGAGTAAGTTAATTATAAGAATTGATTAACTATATACAGAAGTTTACATAATATATATTATTAAATAATATAGAATATTGGTATAGAAATAGAAATAGAAATGGTAATAGTAATAGTAATATTATGTGGTACGATAATAAAATAAATTATAATAAAGGGTATGAGAGTAGAGCAATAAAGATACAGAATAGAGTATATCAAGGGAGTAGAAAATTGAGTGATGATGAGTTGAAGGTAGTTAATAGTGAGGTGGATTGAAAATGAATACATTATGAAAAATAAGGAGAAGTATATAGTTGATATAGGTAATTATAGGGAAGAATTTAGTGAATACATGAGAAGTAAATAGCTGGAGATGAGTAATATAGAAAAGGTTAGATTAAAGTTGGAATAGAAAATTGGACGTGGCGTGAGTAATGAAGTATAGTGAAGATATGAGATGAGAAGACAAAATTAGAAGGTTAAATATTGTGAGTTAGATAGAGGTTAAAAACATTTATGATCCAATGTGACTGTATAGAGAGCTATAAGATAAGTTATTATTTATACTGGTGAAGCAGTAAGTATATAAATTATAAAAAATAAAAAAGGAGAATGAAGAAATGAATTATGGGAGAGAGAGATAATGTGTAGAGTAAATGTAAGGAATTGTTAAAGTAAGGAGATAAGATGAAGATGGACATGAGATGAATTAGATTATTGTACATCGGAAGAATGAGAATAGAGTGATGAAAGATGCACATAGAGAGTGGAGAAGGGATGTATTTTAGTCGAGACTATTAATTTGATTGAAGTGGGTAGATGAGCGCGAGGATGTGAAGCTATATATAGACATTAGGAATAGGTGGATTGGATTAGGCGAGATATTCGTAAAGATAGGGGTCTATAGCTATAGAGGAGGGGGAGGAATGTAAATTTATAAAAAATGGTTAAGTTGAATATTATATATAAAAATTCTTTAAACTTTGTTCGGAGGAAGATAATAAGGAGGAATAAAAAAGGAATAAGTTTTAAGCATACCGCAGTGTATGGTAATAGTGAGTGAGAAAATTGAAAATATAGTATAATTGCAGAAGGGAGCGTATTATAAAAGTAATAGAGGGGTGGGAGGAATGGCTTAGATAGGTTAAACACAATATATTCAATTAAAGTTGAGAGGAGTGGTGAAGTGTATATATCGGATAAATTATTATATAATAATACATTCAGAGCGATATTGGCGCAGTCAATTCTGGATATGATGTATAATTTTATGAATTTTCCACTTTGCTATTGACATTTATATAAGATGGGCAAGCAATATTCAATTAATTGAGCGAAATCTAAAAATGGATAGGAAATGTGGATAAATTTATAGAGGTATATGTTATTTAAGTGGTGGTAGGGAAATAGTGTATTATCGTAAAGAAGAAATATATCTAATAGATAAATATTAAATGAATTATACATGAGAGAAGTATAAGAGGATAATTAAATACGGAATGAGGGAAGATATGGGGGAAGAAACAATGAATGATAGAGAATATTTAGATTGGAATTATGAGGATAAAGACGGGGAGAATTAGGATGATAGAATTGAGGTTTTTAGGGGCATGGTGTTTACACTTTAAATAGATCCGGATATGTGGGAGAAAATTGTGTATAAAAAGAGAAGGACATTCTGGGGAAGGGAAAAAAAAGAAAAAGTAATCGGGGATAGTCCTCTTGTAAAATGGAAAGGGGTGGTTGGGTCGGTTTTTCTATGATATTTGGGAAAGAAGCAAAGCAATCTTATGAACGAGAAGTGGATATAAGAGAGCGTTGATATTTTTTTTTTTTTATGTGGATGTGTTTAAAAACTTTTGATGTAATATTATCCAGGAGAGGATCAGATGTTCATCCAATTTAATAGTAAAGAAGATATGGAGAAAGGTTTGAAGGCAAAGAAACGGGAGCGTTTTAGTACAGATAGGAAAGGGCCCAGGACCTTCTCCAGAAAAATTAATTTTTATAAAATCCCATAATATAAAATTTATATCATGTTATTTAATATTTATTATATAATATATATTAATATTTAAATATATATTAATATTTAATATATTTTTGTGATCATAATATGAATTTTTCAACAACAACCATATAACAGCTTTCATGATTTTGAAATTCATATAGCATAAAGTGATTTAATAAGAGAGAGATAAAAAAGAAAATATTTAAAGAGCCCATGTTACCCTGAATGAATGTGCAATAAATGGTTGGTATTTGGGTTATTGTCGGGTGTATATAGTATAATGATGTGTAGTTCAGAGAATATTCTAGAAATGTTTACCTGATATTTTAGAGGAGGAATATGTTAAGTGTAAGTATATAATTTGAGATATTTGTGTGCAGATTAGAATGAACATGCGTTAGTGGTATGCGTAAAATATGGCTTATTTCAAATAATATTCATCCTGTTGAGGGACATTTTTTTTAATTCAAACTTTCTGGTGATAAATGAACATTTTTGTATAGAAATACTTCATAGGAATAAATGTGCGATAAAACCTGCATTTTTTCATATCTAAAAGATTGCAAGTAATATTGAATTACTTATTTGAGCAGTAAATTTCTGACATTCTTTTGCCCGAGTGTGAATTTGCAATGTAACATGATAGAGTAAGTGTAATCTGTATGGAGCTGAATAGTCTACTCACAAAACTTAATCTTCCAACTTTAACCAGTTAGCTATATAATTGTAAAATGGTACTTGTAACTAGGGTATTATAATTTTATATATATTGGTCATTAGATCCTAAACCCTAAATCAAGTTCGTACTCGAGACCACTAGTGAGTCTAAGAAATTAAGTATATATTATAGTATAAATATGGATAAGGCCTAGATATCATATGAGGTAATAGAAGGAGAGAGAAAGTATAATTTATTGGGAGTGTAGTATTATGAATGATAAATATGATAATTTGAAGTAGTATATATATAATAATAATATAGTTTCTATGTTTATATAAATGATATATATAATTATTGTTGTATTTATTAAAGCAAATTTGGTTAATGGCTTTCCCTCTCTCTCATTCCTCGTTCAGGATCTTGTGCTAATCGTGGCACGGAAGTAGGGAAGGAAGAGGAAAGATGGGGTAGAAATTATATCGGTCCATTCTCTCGGTGCGTCGCTACGGTCTTGCTCTCTCTCGGTACAAGGATACTGTGATAATTCTCTCCTCTGGCAGACGTCTGTTTTCACTTCTTAATGTCAGTTCGGTGTGTCTTTCGTACCTCTTAGTATCAGAATCTGTCATAGTCTTGGCTCTGTCTAATCTCCAGACTGTTCTCATCATCGCAAAGTCTGAAAATCATATCAAGTTATTCTCTACTCTCGTCGTCTCTCTCTCTTTCTCTCTCTCTCTGCCTCAATGGAATGACGTTGCAACCGATAACGCGGGCGGCGACGGGCGTTTCCTCATTGTCGTACTTCTCTCGCTGTGTATAAATAGTCAAAGGATAAGAGGCAGATTTCTCTACTCTACGATGTAATTCTGTATGTTCACTCTCAGCGGGTCGGCAGGTATAGCTGCTCTCGGTTTATCCTGATCACTATTTGGGTGGTTGCTAGGTTTAAGGGTGAAGGTGGGAGAGGTTAACGGTTAGGAGAAAGAGAAAAAGAAAAGAAGAGGCGGCGAATCAAGAAGTCTCTTCATACAAGGTGGATCTCTTTCTCTCAAAAGTCTAGATCTGAGACATGTCTGTATCTTCGAGGCTCGATCGTTTTCGTAGGTCTAGAGGGGGTTAAGTGAGGGAGTCTCGACTTCGTCGGGTAGTCGCGTGCCTGCTATTAGTATAAAAGTATAGTATGATAGTGTATAGTAAGCTATAATAATATATGATATAGTAGACTGGAAGCGGAACTAGTGATGATTATACATATTAGTAGTGTGAGGATAGTGTAATATGTTACTATACTATATACGTATTTAGCATTAGAGGCTGAGTAATCTGGTGAGTATCCTGGATATGTCTGCAATCCTCATGTTACTATGAGTACTAGTAGAGCGTAGTAGTTAATGGTATAATACTACCATGTAGTAGAAAGTGTAGTATATTAGGTGATAGCGAACATGGGGAAGAGGGTGGTGTAAGTGAATAGGCTGTAGAAATTAGTGTATATAATAATATGTATAATTATAATATGCAAATATATTTATATAATAGTATATATAATATATATGAAATGTAATAATATATAGTATAAATATAATTATTTAACGTTAATGATATAATATAATATATAGTATATTCTATATACTTATATCTTAAGGCTCTGCCTTTACCTTATATATAAGTATATAGTAAGTAGATATTAATAACTGTGGAGTAAAAAAAGTGAACATGGGTATAGCAGTATAATAAATGAATAAGATCTTAGATAAAAGTACGATAAACGTGTAATAATGGTGGATAGTTTGCTGAAGGTAGAGTGAACTAAGAGTGTGGAGTGTAAAAATAATAGGAAAAAAGTAATATAATATATAAGGTTCTATCTATGAATATAAGTTATGTGAATATATGGGTTATTTTAGGATAAGGAATATACTAGGAGATAATATACGTAGGTAGAAATAAAGCTATTAGGGTAAGGATAATATAGATTATAAAGTATAGGTTATAAGTTAGTTGATCGAAGTCAACAGAATAGAGTATATAATATGATAGCTATGTTGTGAAGTATATATTATATATATATATTATAATATATAGGGTATATAGTATATATTATGGGATAATAGTAATCTGATGAGCTATAGTATAGTAGTAAGATATAGTAAATAATATATAGTAAGATTATATTATAATATTATATATATAATCATATATAAATATTAATACTATATATATATTCATATTGTCAACAAGATGGGATTTCCGCCAAAAAATAAACGTGACAAATCCCTCGGAAAATGGTATACATTTAATTTAATTTCAAATCACAAAAATAATATAACAGCCAAAGTTGATCTGAAGGTGGTATAACGGCCTGTATTCACGAATGGTAGAATACGCACTTCGGGATAAAAAAAATTCAAATCATAAATTACACGAGGTATAGAAAATTCTTTTGATAATATACATGGGACATTGTTCAAAAAATCGGTTTCCAAGGCTCGCTTAGAGCGAACTTGTCAAAGACCTATTAATCAGTACGACCATCGTTCAAATAATAATAATGAAACGATTACAAAGGTCTATATCGTGCTACTGGTCTATTCTATATCACTTTCAAGTCACTAGTAGGGGGGATTCCCAACAGAGCTATCCCGTAAGGTCTGTAACAATAATAATACAACGAAAAAGGTGTTCCTGGATCCCTGGCCTCATGGTAAAGATATTTCTGTTCCAGACCCTATGTTCTCAAGAAAAATTAATCAATAAAAGATCTTTTTACACAATCAAACATTTGTAAGTTATTCACCCCGATTATGTCAAAATAAAAAATGAAATAACAGGAAACAGAAGCAAAAAAAATCCGACTTCCTCAAAATTGAACAACAATACGAGAGTAATATATATTTAATCTTCATAACGAACCGCAATTGAAGAGGGCTTGCTTTCTATGAAAACCATGTTGCCCTTGTGTTAAAGGCTTCCCCAACACAAGTGCTTCACAAAGTGAGTTTTCCAGAACGTATTGGGTTCCTACTTTGTCAACAATAAACTGTTCAGATAATTTCCTTTGCCTCAGGTAATCGTAGTCAAAACTTTCTCATTTCGAAAAAAAGTGTTTTAATAGAAACACACTTTAAAAATCCTTTCGATGAACGAAAGACAAACATAATCAAACAAATTCTTTGTCACACGATTTTCACATGAACCCGAATAATGTCCCACTTATGGGTCTTTTCAATTGTACTAACCAAATATTCTAAAAACGAGCAGAGGTCGGACTGTATTCTTTAAGGTTGCTTTAATAACTGACGTGTTTTCTTCTGGGGAGGGGTGGAAGCCATGTAGAGGGTGGATATTAGCTGAAAAAACAGACAATCTTCTAAATACGACCCAGTATTTGATACAATAGACAGGTCTCTCTAACAAAGATAAGAATTTTCCCAGAACCCGCCCGCGTAGAATATAAGCTAGAGTAGGAAAAGTCACCTTAGCCCACGTGTGAAAATTAAACTAACTTCCTAATGTTTATGAACTTTCATGGGTATCGAAGAATTATCAAAGGGTGTGGGAAGTTTACCCTTTGATGTTCTCTTTATAAGGGGAACCAATGGGGGATAATAATCGTGTTTATGCTTGTGTTTGAAAGAGTTAAAGAAAATTTATCTTTTTAAAAAAAATTTTTTTTAAATACGAGATTATGCGGGGCGTTAAGATTTGTTTTGCTTTTAAAAAATGCAAATAAATATATTTTGCCGCACGAATGAACTAGAATAAATCTAAGAGTCGGCGCTCATTAGGGGCAATATTTCTTCGGTATTGGGAGGCGGGAGGCTTGAAATAAAATTTCTCGAATGAAATTTCTTTGATAAATTCGCCGCGCTAAAAGTTTCGTCGCCACAACATATATATATATATTATATATATATTATATAATTATTTTTGATATATATACTATATAGATATATATTATAAGTATATATATATATATATATATATATATATAGAGAGACTATATAATATAATAGTATTAGAGGCTACGTATTATGAGGATGTATTCCAAGAGGATATATATATACTATTATAATATTATAATATGATAATAAATATTAGGTATATTATTATATATATAAAGTATATATAGAATATATATATATATAGTATATGATAGGACTAATCTATATATGTATATATATAATATAATATATAGGTGTGTATAGGTGAAGATTATATGAGGTTATAGTAGACAGGCATATAATCTAACGTAGTAATAAGAAGTAGTAGATTTATATAGGATAATTTATATATACATAATAAAAGTATATGTATATATAAGGAATGCCTATATAACGGAAGAAAAACGGGAAGAAGATACAGGCTATTAAATAAAGAGAAGGCTGAAAAATGATACAGAAAGAGGAAAGATTTGCGTATAAAGGAAAAGTGAATTTAAGAAAGAAGCAGTAGGCAAACAAAAGAAAATAACAGGCACCGAGCGAGATCTTGCAACGAGGGGTATCTGAGACGGAGGTGATGTGTCTACGATGGCTGATTCTATGAAGAGAGATTGGTGCTGGGAGGAGAACCATTTGTTCAGGGGCTGTGAAGCAAAAAACTTATTTAGAAAAATAAAATTAAAAATACTTAATTTTATAAAATTTAGGATATATAAGAAATCTACCACCATAGATAATAATAAATTAGTTTTTCTAATATAGACGGAGGAGCCACCAAATTGTTTGATCGGGCTGATGGTCAACGTTTATTTGCAATTAATAAGAACGAGAAGTTATATAGCTTAAAGCAGAAAAAAGAAGACAATAGATCGATTTTGGGGATTTAGTTTATTTATATTAAAAGCAAGATAGAAGGAATGGGTACGATTCGGCTGAGTCGGGCTCCAGTGGAAATAGGTCAAGAGCAAAAGGCAATGGGACTGAAGCAACCAGAAATGGGGGCGGTTCCGGGTAGGTCAGCTGTGTTAGAGCAAACCATCGCGGGCTCACGGCAAAGCTAAAGGCGAAAGAATGCGTCGGCCAGGTTCGTTCACTGGGGTTCGGACATGGTTTATACGTCTGAGTGATATTGTAGTTTTACTCCTTTTCTTTTGGCTCGTCTTGCATCAGTTATGGTTGGAAAAAAAAAACTTGGAGGCGTGCACTCCCAGAGATATTACCTCACGAGGAGGGAGGATTGATGTGGTATGTGCGCCCTGTAGTTGGCCCGTCGAGTGGGCTAGGTGGGTCTCACAACTGGCGGTAAATCTTTTTGATATTGTGAAGTAGGATGGGTGTTATGTATATAATTGTAAGTTTGGTTCTGACAGTAGCTCTAGTTAATATATCATTAGTATATTTAATATATATAATAAAAATAAAATACATGGTGGAATTCATATAAATGTATAGGGTAATATTAAAGGTAGATAGGACTTGAAGTAAGTTATCATAAATAAGTATAAGCGGAGTAGCTAAATTGAGGCTGATCATTTAGAAGACGTGATAGTTATGGTAAATACCAGTCATTGGATTCCAGAGTAAAGTATATACAGACGTGAAAGTAAGATGTAGAAAATTAGAAAGGTAGTTATTGGATGGTACGGAAAAGAGTTGTGGAGAATTATATTATGAAGGTAGTTGTGTCGCTTTTTTTAATTGAGGTTGGGGGGAGGGTAGGGGTGATGGTAGGTGTAGTGTAGGAGGGTTGACTACGGTAGAACGGAGGAAATGTCGGGAGTAATTACGTAGAGTCAAGAGAGGAGGGCCGATATAATATGAGTCCGTCTGCAATGCACGCTTTGGTATATATATAATGTTTATGGTGTTAAATGAGCGTGGATTAGTATATATATTCAGACTATGATATATATAATAGTATATATATGTATTATATGGTGGCAAAGGCTGAAGGCTTACCAAATTCGAGCATCCCCGCAAGAAATGTCAAAAGAATTCCACATTCGTGACATCAAAACTATATATATATATATATATATATATATATATATATATATATCTTATATATATAATATATATTTAATAATAGGTATATTAGTTAGTAGTAATAGTAGTATATATATTATACGATATGTATAAATCTAGTAGTGCATCATATCTTATATTATATATACAACGAAAAACACAATTAAAGGTCAAGATTCTCTAACTGGAGAAGATCTTTTATTAAACAAGAAATAAACGACGTTTCGTAACTCGACTGATTCCATCCCTCAAGGCTACAAAGAATAGAAAATAGAGCTAGTACAAATAAATAAAGAAGCTTACCGTTATAAAAATTAAAAACACTGGAGTAGTTAAATTCAAAAAAACATTCAGCAGCAATAAAAATGTAGGTCACAAAAAGAAAGTCGCCTATCACCATAAAGAATTAGACACTCAAAAGCAATCATGGCTAGTATTACAATTATATAACAACATTATCAAAATCAAGATAAGTGGTATTTATACTTATATGAGGGGTAACTTTTCAAAAAATTTCTTAATAATAAAAACAGCGTATTTTATAACGAGACCGAAACACGTGAGGAAAGCTTATTTGTTGTCACAATGAAATGTAATTACCTCGGAAAAAACAAAATAATACAGGTGAAAGACGGAACAGCACTTCCATCTGGCGCGGTTAAAGGCGTAATTATGTACAACCGAAGGCGGGATGAATATTGAAGAGGGAGAGTTTGATGTCAGCACATGACAGAACGGAAAAAATATTTAAAGAGTTGGTGCATCCATCTGGTGGGTTACAAGGTTTTCAGGCGAGAAAGATTGCTTGTTCTGGTGATTGAAAGAATGCTTAATTGCTTGTGAGCGTGGTCACGTATAGCGGGGGAGTGTGAAGGGGATTGGTATAAAAGGTTTGGGCGTGTAGGAAACAACGCTCTGTGTTCATCTCTCTTACGTTGAGTTGCGTATAGTTACTACCACATAAACGCATCACAGTCGTTACAATTGAAGTTCTGTCAATAACAGAAGAAGCGGAGTAACGAGGCGTGTTCTTTTTCTTTAAGAATATTACAGAAGAAGATCCGACCGAAGTTGAAGCAGGAAAATATGAACCTCAACTTGTGTTAACTTGTGGTAAACTATTACTTAAAACGTGAGGCAAGGTCTTTACCTAGTTTAGTGTAAATGTGTTCATAATAAGGTAGAGGGAATATAAAACTTCAGTTTAGGGGTTAAGAAAATAATTGGGGGAGGGTTACTCAATTCAGCATTTAAGATGTTGTTAATAAATATTATATCTTTTTGTTTATGAGTGAGAGAGGGAAGAGGTTTGAGTACAAAAATTTGAATAATAAATTTAATTCTTTGTGTAACAAACTATAAGTGGAAGATAGATGAAAGGTTCTGTATATACCATCATTAATACTTATTACACTTTTTGATAAGCAAGGGGAGTATGCTGAAAAGCTTTAAGCCAGTCTGGGCCGTGGTACGGGGTTTTCCTTTTTTCTAAAATAAATTGACGTGGAGAAATCATGATGAGGTTTTTTTCTGATAACAATCCAAAAGGAAGGGAGTTCTTCGCCTGAGCTCTCCGACTCATCCGCATGGGTAAAAGTTATGTTTGGTAACTGTGAGTTTACATAGTCAAAAAAATATATGGAATTTTGTTTTTATCTGTAAAAAGTAGGAACGTATCGTCCATAAATGTATTAATGAAAAAAAGTAGGTTTTTAGAAGAGGGTTGGGGACAAGTTTTAAGCCAGATTTTCTTCATGGTGTTATCAAGTATGGCATTGGCCAGGATTGGAGCCTTAGTGGTGAGCGCCCATACTAGGGGAATTAGTTGTGTATCGATATATACAATTAAGTGAAAGAAACGACAGTATGTATCGCTTGGGCTGCAAAGTTGGCAAAAGTGTTTTAAATTCTTTCTTAATTAAAATCAATTAATACATAGTCTTATTTTTCAAAGAACAGTGTTTTCTACGTAAGGTATGTTAATTTGGGGCATTCGATTAATGGATATTATTGGTGGTAAAAGGTGTTCAATATCAAACTGGGGTCAATGTAAACATAGTCTGTTGAAGATTTATAGTGGACTAGGCCAGTTTTTGAATTGGTAGGAATTCTTTTTATTGTAAAATCATTAGTTGAAAATGGGGTTAGTAGAGGGACTAAGAATTTGGCCAGTTTATAATTGTGAGTCGTAAAAGCTGTTAAAATGGGTCTGATCGGTACGTTATTCTTATGTATTTTCGAGAGA
>JABUQX010064926.1:0-42089 GCA_015478945.1 Trachelipus rathkii
CAGTGTACTTCGTTCAGTCGGAATTTGGGTGTTTAACCGTTTTCACGCAGTGAGGGTGACAGAAGCTGTCAAGAGCGTTCCCTATACTACTTGGTTTGTCGTTGTATATTATATTCTTAGTTCAGGCTATGATATGTTAGCTTCATTGATGTTAAAACTTTGTTACCGTAGCATATATTCGTTTGGCTGTATGATAATTAGGTAAGGTTATGATAAATTTTTGTTTAATATTACTATGTTAAGGTAATAAAACAATGATATGTTACATATATGTTTGAAAAAGTGTGGATAGGTTACGTTCTGTATGCAATGTTAGTTACTTTACTGTTGTTAAGTATAGAACTTTGTTAATGCTGGCTGTTTATTCGTGCGTAAGGTATGTTAGGTTTGTCGTTGTACATTATATTCTTAGTTCAGATTATGATATGTTAGCTTTATTGATGTTAAAACTTTGTTACGTTAGCATATATTTGTGGGTCAGTATATAAAGAACTTATTTTTATGTTATGTTTATTCTAAATAATACTCGAAATATGACTTGAATCAATAGATCAATAGATCATGGAAGGGAGGGTGGGGTGAGGAGTGAATGGGCTGATGGTTTGATTTAGTGATTTATTGATTTAATGCTTTAAAATCAGTAAACTATTATACCTTACTATGATATTTTATTCAAAGAGCTTATATTTATATATATCCTGTCACAGTCATTATTATTATTATTATTATTATTATTATTATTATTATTATTATTATTATTATTATTATTATTATTATTATTATTATTATTATTATTACCTTTTTGTTTTGTTTAAGCTCGTTTCACTTCAATTTGGCAGTATAGGTCTCCTTTGGTTGCATATATATTACCATAGTAAACATGTTTATTGTTATTGTTACTGTTCTCCGGCGAGATTATATGCACTTTTGAATTGATATGGTTCGTTCGTACGTCGTATTCTTGTTTACTTTCTTCTGATTGGTTGAAAGAAAGAATCTCATTACCTCATTTAAGGGTTGTTTACGGATACGATTTCCTTCAGTAGGATATTTTTTCGCTGTGTACTGGTACGATGCCATCTCCCCGCATCTCCAATCAGCTGTTGATAATTCGTCACGGAGGAGCTTCGCGTTTATAATTGCCAACGTTGTGTCAAGTAAAAGTTTTATCGTCAACTGTGGAGTCCGATATTGCTTGTAATTCTGCCAGAGCGTCAAATTAATGAACCTTTTTCGTTGTGTGCTGATGGATTATAAGTATTATCGACATCGCTGCTGCATGGGTAGAGGATAAGGGTATGTTATGCCCATGGTTCGACGTGAGTAAGATTTTGAAATAATCAATCAGAGGGTGATAGTGTGGGAGGTCGAATAGAATAGACGTTGGTGCTCTCCGTCGGTGTGCAATATTAAAACCCTTGATGTATGCAACTATTGGGAACCCATCGATTGTGTGACCTTCATAGCGTACGTGTATAGGTTTCTCAGTTCGAACATCTGAAAATATTCGTTACAGCTTTGATTAAAATGAGAAACGAATTAACATCACATCCTTAACGATGTTGATATACTTGATTGACATAATTACATGATAGCACATGGGTGTATCCTATGATATTTACACAGCCGATAACATGTGGTTTCCCGTGATATACAGTGTACAGGAAGTGCATTAAATAACTATCAGGTCCTGGATAGTTTACTTCTCTCTTGTACTGAGAGATGGTGCTGGCTGAATCAAATATGCGTGAACAATGGTTTTAGTGTTGCTGTTAAGGCATTTATACTTACATCCTTTTGTATAAAGGGATGTTGAATCTGTTAGAGAGATATATGGAGACGTACCCAACTTGAATCCTATGTTCTCTTATTAGATGAAGTTGGTTACTCGTTAAAATAAAGACTTTATATTTTATCGTATTATATGTTTTTTATGTGTATTTGATATAACTGACCTCTTTCAGTGATAATCATGATGGTTTTTAGTAATATGAACTTGTTTTTCTTTCCGCTTTGTTCGATTTATTGTACTTCACATTGATGATGATGGTGTTTATTCGTCTGGTTGGGTTGTTATGTAGGCATACGTTCGCTGGTCTGTATGATAATTACTCAATCGTTATGTAAATGTTTTTGTTAAATATTTCAATGTTAATGTAAAATTGTTCTCTGGCCATTCATGTTAGAGACAATGCTTGACCAAGTGTGAATGTGTTACGTTTTTTGGATGAATTGTTAGTTACTGTCTTTAACTGGCGTTGAAGTGTGGTCCTTTGTTTAATGTTTAACCCGCATTTATTCGTTGGTTTTAAGGATGGGCTAAGTTTTCTGTTGTGGGTTATATTCATAGTTCAGAGGATGCTAAGTAAGCTTTATTACTGAGAAAACTTTGTTACGTCAGTTACGTCGGCATATATTGTCTGATCTTTGTATACAGAACTTATTTTGATGTTATGTTTACCCAAAATGATACTCATTATAACATCTAATAGATCAATAGATCACGGATGGTGCAGGAGGGTGGCAGGAGGGGAGGGGGGCTTTGGCATGGTGGTTTGATTGTAGTGATTTACTGCTTTGGGTATGTAAAACGTAAAGTTTTTAAGTTATAAACAAAATAATTAAATATTGAAATATTTATTTACTTTAATTTATTATTATTTATTTATTTTTTTTAATTTCGTTGATGGTTCTGACAAACATTATGTTCGAATCTACAGACTCGAATTACGATATATGACGAGGACACCAATATTGCAGTCATTCACAAATGAGTTTAATAACTGGCACCGTCACCGTGGAGCCAGCACCGGTGGGCAGCTGTCAACTCCTACTCCTCCTGTCCTCATTCTTCTTCACCTTCCCTGCAATTCTTCTTCTTCCTCATTCTGGGCTTCATCTTCTTTCTTCCCTCTTTGTTTTTTGCACTCTGTGCTTTTTGTTTTCAGACGAACCTGGCCGCCTTAATGGGGGGTCATAGTATTCACTGACCTACTTACGGACTTATAACATCATATTCGGAACTTCTAATGGCCTCGTAACCCCCGTTTAAAGACACCAACATTGTTTGTTTATATACGAATTTTTTTTTTTTAACTCTGCACCGCAGTGGCTCCAGCACCGGTGCCGGAGCCAATCCACAGATTCACATTCAAGTATTGTCTTATAAAATTCAACTAACCTGAATCCTCTCAACAGATTTTAGCCAATTATGCGAACACTTCGATTTTTTTTAAGGGGGTGGGGTCCCCTTCGGGGACTCACGGGGACGTAACTCGTCTACGACGAGGTTATCCTCCTATCTAAACACCCTAACGTCTACAATTTTAACCCAATCGTAAATCTACTGCATGTAGATAATATATCGGAATTCAGAAACCGGATGCGAAGAAGCATCCGCGGCGGAATACAGAGTCGGAGTGCGTAAAGAAACGATCCCTTACAGGGATCAGTTTTTCGACTCAGATTCGATTTCCTTCGGAAATCGAAGCTTCGAAATAATTATAATAATAAATACTAAATATAATAATAAAAATGTGTATGTGTATGCGCACGCGCGCACATATTATCTACCGGACCCGGCGGTGTCGGTGCTGTGGTGCGGGCGCGGAACCGGAAGCTGAGCCGAAACCGGAACCGGAATGCGTCGGCCAGAACCCGGAACGGTGGCGGCGGACCGCGGAGCTGCTGCTGCTGCTCGCTGTAGAACGACTTAGGGGTAAACACAGACAGGGACACATAAAAGTCTCCGAAGGAGACTGAATCGGATCGAACGCAATGCCTAAGACGCTGAGATGTGGAAGACGCTGAAGGGTGACGTAAGATATACGTAGAAGGGGGTTTTAAACAACTCAGAAGTGTTTCCACTTCTTCAACCTAATAATAAAATAAGTGAATAATTTAATATGTGTGTGTGTGGTGTGTGTGTGTAGTGTGTGTGTGTGTGTGTGTGTGTGCGCGCGCGTCTCGTACGCCGCTGACTTAAGTCTTGGAGCGTGCGGGCCATAAAGATTATCGGTTTCATCTGGCGCTGGATGGTGCGCTCGCAGATGCCATACTCTCGTAGGCCGAGGGAAGCTCATGGATCCACAAGGGTCGAGCTCACGCAACAATGGGCGTAAGGCGCAATTCGGCGTCCACCGCTCGGGGGCGTGACTGCACCCTCTGATACATAGCATTGTAGCAATTGTAAATTTACAACCGGATTTCGAAGCTTATCCCAATAATATACGATTATACTTTGCCAAGTTGTCAGTACCTATTATCTCTTATGACTTTTTGAAGCAAAATAGCTTGGTCGAGACGCGGGTGTTCGTGATACTACTATATATATTATATATATATATATATAACTATATAATATAAGTACAATTGTATATATAGCGTCTATAATATATATATATATAAGTATAGTAATAATATATAGTGTAAGTATAGGAGTAGGTTGATTATTGGGTATACTTCAGCTACGGTTAAAGCGTATAGCTGGTGTTATAGTATAGTTACTATAGTATATAGGTATAGTACTATATTATATTATATATGAGAGATAAGAATTGATAAATGAGGAATGAATGCATTAGGGAGGTGTGTGGTGTGTGAAGAAAGCAGTAAATGAGAGAATAAATGAAAGTAACACGTCTTGAGGTGGTTTCTTAGTCCATGTGGAAATAGATGGGATGATAGTCGGTGGTGGTTAGGGATGGGGTGTTTATAGCGGTGAGTGTGCTTGGGAATCGGATCAGGCCGTGGGGATGAACGCGAACGAGAAATAAGTAGGAGATTTGGAGGAGGAGGGAAATGCCTGGAGGAGAAGAATGTGAGTTTGGCCAGAGGCGAGAAGAATAGGTGCATTAAAGAGGAGTGAGTGGCGCCGGGGTTTTGTGAAATGGTACGGGATTGTAGACCATACTTCGGGAGAGGATACGAACCTACATTGACGACTGCTAAAGGAGGTGTGTGATCTCGTTTTCCTCGTCCTGATATAGTACTATGGAAGGTAGCGTTAGTTTTTTTTGATTTAGTATATGCGGATCGCTAGGTGCGAGTTCTCCAGATTTAAGAGGGGCGGGTTAAGGACTTGTTGCGCTTATATGGATGTTCGGATCTGTAGAGGTCGATAATACACACGTTCGGTGGCGCTTTGGTTTTTCCCGGTGGCTTTGTTATGATTGTGTTGTTGGGGATGGAGCTCGTCACGGGCAACTTTGCCCTTTTGCCTTTGGCTAAAATGTTGAAGGGAAACTCATGTACTAGGTAGAGTGATGATATTATATATAATGTATTATACTATTAGTAGCCGTAGCAGTGGTTATATATATATTAATATGTATAGATGACTATACTATATATATATACCTACTACATATTGAGCGTATGATTTATCCTACAGTCTATGCGCTAAATATGCTGCTGATTGAGGCGGGTATAGTGCTTATCCTATGCATCTCACTAGGATGATTGCGTCACATGACCCAGGTATATGGTAGACGTATATAATATATATGATATATGTAGTAGTATTACTGTTATATTCATATAGTATATATAATATATATATTATAATATAGTATATATATATATATATATATATATAAATATAGTATTAATATATATATCTATATATATATTATAGTATATTATATAATAATATATATATATATAGATATGTCATTCTATATGATTATATATATATAGGTATATATATATATAATAGCCGGTTGTCACGTCGGCCTTATATATTATTTATATATACAGTATATAGTATATAATATAGTATTTATATGTAATTGATATATATATATATGGTATATATAAATATATATATATCTAGTTTCAATCATAGTATATATATACCTATATATTATATAAGCGCATAGTATATAGTTGGGTAATATCTAGAACTCATGGAATATTAGATAATAATATATATGACGCATTATTATATATATATTATACTATTATATATATATTAGTATAATTATCTATATATATAAATATATATATATATATATATATTATATATATATATATATAGCTATATAGTATATAGTAGTAGTTACTGTATAATAAAAAATTTTTTTTCTAGGTAGACGATATATTATTATATTATATATTATATTAGTATTTATATATTAGATTCAGGTGTACTTGGAACCCTGGCTGATGGATACAATTTATGTTGAAAGAAATTTAGAATTTAATCAGACGAAAAAAAAATTCACCCACACAAATTCGAAATAATGTCAGCAGCGTTGCTGCTAGATAATGTACAGAGCATTCTGTTACAGAATAGATGCGTTTTGTATTACGAATTAGCAGCAAAATCTATGTCATAATGGCATTCACAAATAAGGTTACATGCAACCGTTGCTAAAAAGGTGTCAATAACTTGCAAATTCATATTAAATAAGTTAATTATTTTACAGAGTCTGAACGTCCTTGTAGCATTATTTAAGACCTCAAAATCATCATTGAACAAATATTTTTAAATTATTACTATAAAATTTTAACAACTGTAAAACTAGAGATTCTAGACGGTCTTCTATTTCACTTATAACACCCTCCGACTCATATATATATATATTATATATAGTATATATATATATACTATATTACTATATGGTATATATATATTGTATACTATCATATATATATATATGTATCATATATATATATATAGGCCAGTAGACCTATATATATATATTTATATATATATATTATATATAGTATATAGTATATATATATATACTTAGTTATAGTTATATAATTATTATAATATATACTAGTATATATATATTATATTAGTATTAGTATTATATTTCTATATATTTTTATATATATATATATATATATTATATTAATATATAGTTAGTATTATAATCGGGTATATATATATGATTAATATATATATATAGTATAATATATATATATGTAATATATTATATATGACTATATAGATATATAAACGGTATATGTATTGAAGCGGTACTTATAGTACTATATATATAGTATAATATATATAATTTATTAATATATATACTATATATTATTATATATTAGGTAGGTATATAGTAGTATATATTATTGGTATATTAATATTATTATACGGTATACATATCGATAGATAGTTTTATTTACTACTTATATATATATAGGGTAGTTATATAATATGATATATGACGGTTGCATACATATGTATATATAATTATATAAAATGTATATTAATTAATAATATTATATATATAATAATATATATATATATACTATGATATTATATATTATATATATATATATGATTTATACTATATATATAATATTATTAGGATATATATATATATATAGTATATATATATAGTATATAGTATATAGTTATTATATATAAATGTTTATATATATATATTTATAGTATAGTATATATAGTATTGTGGTAGTATATATATATATTTATATATATATAATAATTATACATATATAGGTTCGTAGTATATGATTAGTATTAATTATATATTATATATATTATATATATATACATATATACAGAAATCTAATATAATAAGTATACTATATATGTAGTTGTATGGCTGTAATGAGTGAGTATAACTATATAAGTATAGTGGTATGGATATATGATGATATTATAGATGTACCTATCACATAGCTTATATCATAAATATGCATATAGTATTATATATATTATAGTGTATAGACTATTATTTATTTATTTAGTAGTTGAAGGGCAGTTGTATTTATATATATTAGTAGTATAGAGTATATATATATAGGTAATTTGACTATATATATAGGTATAGTAGATGTAGTTGATATATGATGAGATTGAGTAGTAGTATTAGATCAGTAGTATTTAATATATGTAGTGATTAATATAGGCTGGTATAAGTTAGTTGTATAGATGTAATATGTATATAGTAGGGGTACTAGTTAGTAAGAGGTTTAGTAGTGATATAGTAAGTTACGTATTAAGGTGCGGTATTGATCCGATTATATAGGTTAAGGCGATAATATGATATATGATAGTTTATATGTTCTGTATATAGTATACGTGTAGTATAGCGTATATTATATACTATAAGTAAGATAAGTATATGAATTTGTATAAGTAATATACGTATATACTAGTGTACCTGAGGTGTGATGTTACGTATAGTTGATGGAATGGTGCGTAGATTAAGTGGTATGAGTGCTGTATAATGTTAGTATTAAGATGACTATAGGTCATATAGGGTATATAGGTAGTGATGACTATAGTATATATATATAGCCTAATTTTAATCGTATGGCACATATAGCTAGAAGTATTATAGTATTAGGTAGTATCAATACTATATACGTTTTATATTTCCTGTATATATATATAGTTAATTTAGTAGTATTATAGTATATATAGGATGAGAGTGATGAGTCAAGAATAGTCATTCCTGCACGGTGGCTATAGTCGATCATATAGTTACATTATTGATGCATTCTACGAGGGTATATATAGTAGTATAATACTTAGAGTTGAGTATTTTAAATGGAATCAGATAGTGTATATTGCTATAGCGATTCCTTGCGAGGCTAGTATTATGATGATGTATAGTTATCTAGGTAAATTAGGTATGCAGGATTATGATGGGTCCGTGTTCGTATATATGTAGGTATGTAATATAGTGGGAGTATGATTTATATATATAATATATATATAACTCTCTATGAATCAATTTATAGCGTCTAATGATATGAGTTAGATGTAGTATTATAGCGGGGGCATGTATTCGATAAGTATAACAGAATATTATTAGGATGGTTTGTAATCGGGTATAGATAGTAATACCACGGCTCTAAGATAGTAATAGTTGACATAGTTGAGTAATATTATTATATAGATTAGGATTGAGTATATTGTTATGAATAGTATCAGGTAGTAGTGTAAGTAACAGTTAACTGGTGGTGATATCATATAGTTCTAAGTATATATAATAGGCTGAATGTGACGTAGCTATATGAATTAAGATCATTTTAATGCTTGTACAGAGGTGATATCTAAGCTACTAGATTGTGTACTTAGTAGGAACTTAAATTTAGTAGTATATTAATAAGCGGATGATAGTCGAATAGTTCACCCGATAGGTCTGTACGAAATAGTGATCAGTAGTGGAGATATGTATATGGGAGTATAGTGGAGGCTATAAGTTGGATGTAGTGAAGGTATAGTAGTAATTATGGTAGCACGCTATGTTGTTTTCGTGCCGTGTGATGGTATTAGCTTATGTGTGACGTAAGTCTATCGTCAGTGGTGTTGTGGTGAATACTCGTAGCGAATATGTGATGGGTATTCAGGTAAAGGGGTTGGGGTGTGTTCTTATAGCTGTAGTGGATTATTAATAGATTAGTTTTATATATTTCTAATAATATGCATCATAAGTTAAGTGACAGCGGTATAGTAGATAGTAGTTGAGGTTTAAGACTCCTTGAGTAATATATATATGAATATATTTATATATATAATATAATATATAGTATATTATATATAATATATAAGTGAGATGGTAAATTCAGTGTATCATGGGTAACGACATAACTGTTAGTGGTGTGGATATAGGGTATATAGTGAGTATATAGGCGAGTTATATATATGTATTGGATGGTTACAGGGTATGATCATAAGATTGGAGACTTCTAATAAGTGAGTCGATACAGCCTTATAGCGATATATAACTAGTTAGGTACGACGTAATCTGATCTAATTGGGGGACGTGAGTAATGTAAGCTAGATTAGCTTATATGTAGTAATAAGTTGTAGGTGAGTACTTCAAGGTGGTGGTTATTGCGAATGTTATTTGTTGTATTTCGCTTTGATTTTGTATCTAGCGATGATGATTCGTATGGAATGTAATTGAGTATTATATATTTGGGCTATACTTATTTCATCGTATACTCATGATAATGTCAAGTTATGTATAGAGTAATGTAGATTGACGTGAGGACCAGAGGCCGAAGCTTTACACAGGCGATTTTGCAAGGAGGATCTTGTTAAGATATACTTTCTATACAGACAGCCTCACATGTATATCTTTAAAGGATCGAGGAGTGTTGATATTTCTGTAGTTGTTTTTGTAGGTATTGTCGCAGGGACTCTTGAGAATCGATAGTACAAGTTGGAGGTGAGAGACCGTGACTGAACATTGCGATCTGATTTGTTCGATGAGGATTACGATGTCGCGACTATTGATGTTGTAATTTCAGAGGCAAACGTAGAGTGGATGTCTAGATAGAATACATAGGTAGGTGATTATGATGTATCTAGTTACTCAGGAGGAATTCGTGGATTCTTAATTGATCGTGTAGTATTAGGTCTCCGATGCGTAGTGAGTATAGAAGCGCGCCGCTATTCTAGCAGTTCGTTATGGGTTAGGTAGTGTATTACAGTGAGGTATGCGACTATGAGATATCCTGAATCTAATGATATGCGCTGTAGGAGTATGATATAGACGTATATCATGTGAAGCAATTCGGAGTGGAGTATAATATTAAGGTTAGTGATAATGATGTGATACATGATGATATTAATAGTGACATATATAGTAGAGGTAATACTAAAGATCAGTATACTTATTATAGTATATAGTACTCTAAGGCTCAGCTGAAGCTGGGTAGTTAGCTATTAATATATAAATTATATATATATATATAAATATATATTATGCGGTTTAATATTGCGAGATGTACTGCCTGATTACGTATAGCAAGAGGTAAGTTATGACTAGTATAGGTTAGTAAGATCAACTTCGAGTTCGTATTGTGAAGGTAGTCAGTAAGAACGCTTGTAGCTGGAATGTATGGGCGACATGCTATTATGGTAGAGTAAGTATCGTGGGGTGTACTGAGCTCCATATTCATCGCCATGATTAGTATGAGGGATGAGGATGAATGTGCGTTGGCTTCTGTGAAATATGGCGGTATAAGTAACCTTCCGCACTACAGAATGAATAGCTTACATATGACGTGTAATTTACGGAGCTGGAGTAGGTATATAAAGCTATTCTCTCTAATTTTTACAGATACCTACAGCTGGACAAACTTCAGGAGATTCTTCGGGGCTTGTGGCCTTTAGGAAGAGAGGGAATAAGATATAGATAGCCTGACTCAGGTACTAGGACTGACATATAGTAGCTGTACGAGCAGTTAGGTGATGTAGTGCAAGGCATGGTCGTGTGTGCTGGAGGGTAAGTGTTATGATTGATACTACTAGTTAAAGTAGGTATAGTATATAATAGGTTAGTATTCTAAGGTATTATAGTAATATGTAACTATATAATTTTATTATCTCATATTAGTTCAGCAGTAGCTCAACATTTAGTATAGATAGACATTAGTATCATTAACTTAGTAACGTGACGTATAATAGTGAGATAATAGAGGTAGGGTAGGACCAAATAAGATTTTATAGTGATACTTATTATTCTACTACTAATCTGGCTAGGGGTGGTAGTCAGTAGTAGTAGGATATTGTTTATATGTAATAAATATTACATACATTTTTTTTACATACGTTCAACACTTCACGAGACTCATAGACACACTTTCAACTTGGAAGGGGAAGGGTCTCTCTAGGTTAGATGGCAGTGTTATGTACGTAGGGCATCGCCGATGGACTAAGAATTCGAAGTGACGGCGCGTGGCGGACTGCGGTTGGCACATGGCGAGCGTGTGCGAGGGTGAGTAGCACGCTGTGAAGCGGCAAATATAAGTATGAATATATATATTATAGAGTATTTAGTAAATTCACAAAATTGATACGCGCCGTAGGCGCGAGAAGCATATTACTATATTATAGGATATATAGTTATAATATTGTACTATTATTCATATATATATATATATATATATATATATATATATATATATATATATAGTATATATATGTATATTACTATAGTATATTTATATATAATAATATATAGTATATACAATATCATAGTATTAATATTATATATATATTATATATTTATATTATATATGATATATATATAGTATATATATATACTATATAATATATATGATATATATATATATATATATATATATATATATTATATATATATAATATAATATACATACTACGCCTTTTTTGTAATAGTAAATATGTGCGTAATTAGCATTTTTTATTTGTGTTGTAAATTATTGGCAATTATTAATAATATTTAATAATATGTTATTATAAAAGCTAATCAGGAACTCACTGTTATGAACTCGAATGTGAGATTTTCGATAAGGAAACGGTTTTATTGGCGGATGGCGAATGACAAATGCCAGATGCGGATGTGTATTTCAGTTTGCGTCGTCAATCAGACCCTATAGGATGAAATGTATTTTGAAAATAAACATGTGTTAGGTCTAGTGTAATAAAGGAAGCACTTTATAAAAGACTGACTTTGTCATGAACTGCAAGATGTCAAAACTTGTTGATGTGCTGATCCACAGTTGTGTAGATCTTGTAAAAATTCGCATACTAATGTGGAAAGTGCGAATGTGAGTGCGAGGTGCAACATTGAATATGGAATAACTCCAATTAATATGCGAAGATAAATTCGTTTTTTAAATTATAAGTCTGATATAAATGATTCAGTATATCTGCATATGGTCTGTCTGTCTGTCTAGCGCATCTACTCTCCCACTCTATCCGTCCCTCTCCAAATAATATATTATATATAATATAATATATATATATATATATATATATTTATATATATATATATATATATTATCTATATAGTTATATTATAGTATGTAATATATCTGTATATCGCGTAGATATATATATATATAGTATAATATTATATTATAGTATATAGTAATAATATATATATATTAATATATATATAATATATATTATATTTATATATTATATATATAATATATAGATTTTATATATATAGTATTATTATTATATATATATATATATAAGTATATATATGACTATAATAGTAGTATATATAATATTAATATATATTATATATTTATACAAAATTATGTACTCTCCTCGTTAGATTTTAAGATGAGTCAAATACACATTTTTATGCATAGGTAGTTGAAAGGTAACTTAAACTGTGATAAATTTAAATTTACTTGATATTACGCAGATGGAGAAATGCACCCTTAAAAATATGAAAAGAAACAAAAAACAACTTACTTGAGTAAAATCAGTAGATAGGTAACGGTAAGTGGTTAATTGATTGGAAAATTGTTCTTTTCCACAGCTAGATCGAAATAAGTTTATTTCAATCAACAGTTAGTTACTGGGTAAACTTTTCTTCACCTACGTAGGACTTAATACTATATAGATGCGACAGATACGAAAACACACAGTTTAAATCACAACTTAATTTGAATAGTTAAAACTTGAAAAGCCATAACATAATTTTGATCATGAAATTAAAGACTTCTTTAACGATATTCACGAAATCAAAAAGGCAAAAACGGAGATTCACAAATGGTATTCGGTATTCACGACACGAAAGCAAAAAGGCTAAAGACCTTTATTTAAGCAAATTTTTTCCCGAGTGGAATTTTTATTTGTTCATGTTCCCTTTCAATTCTAAAGAAAACATTTCTCCATTTATAGCTAAAAACAAAATGAATAATGAAAAAACGCAATTAGCATTAATTCAGGTAATTACCAATGTTGACAGTTTGAACAAATAATTAAAGTGAGCAGTTAGACTTAATATTTTTGGACGGATCTAAAGATTAAATTTAAATATCCTGGCCGGGAGCGATGGCGATAATTACGACGAATTTGTGCATAATATTAAAAAAAGAAAAAAATCTTTAATCTTTAAATTATCGAAATAATGATATTAATCATCAGAATCCTGAGGATTCTTCTGATTCGATTCCGAATCGATACCAAACATTGAGGAAATTTAAGATGCGCGGCCACGACCCGCGCTTTGTCTTTTTAGGGGACGAGATTGTTGAATTTGTTGCTGGAATTATCATTGTGTGTACGGTTGGGGATTTACGACTAGGACTGGTTGCCGGTTGAAGAAGCGAGATGGTAAAGGAACCATCGTAGTAGAAGGGGCATCAGTTCTAACGTGTTATTGGCCGGGATTCCCACTGATGATCCCAAAGATAAATGTTCAGAGGAATAAATGTTTTTAATAGGAATCATGACAACTCATTTATTTAGCCTTTCCTGGGGTCGGGACTTTGACTGAAACGACTTTACGGCGATCATCTCATATACTGAGCAGGTTGGATTAGATGCCCATATTTGCCGGATTGGGCGCTCCTTTACAGGACTTTTAATAAGTACACGTCCCCACTTTTATCTTGTATTTTTCCATGCGACCTGAATACAAGATCTCTCTACTTCTTCTCAGGCCCTTAAGAGGTAATTCGGTTTATAATCCATTATGAGTTCTAAAGTTCTTCGAACATCTCCGAAATCTCTTGAGGGACTGAATAGTTCCTCTCTTGAGGTGAATTGGAAGAAGTAGGATCAGTTAAAATGAGACTTGTATTAGCCAAATTTCTTTAAAACATTTGGTGTTAACGGGACATATCGTTGTCCGAAGGAGGGTGTAAGTTAGGGTCTCGAGTTGATGGCGTTCGGCGGATATCCGCAGGGTAGTGGAATAAATCAAAATATTCCAAGTTTTTACGCCCTACTGTCTTTAGAGGCAGTTTTTGAAAGTCCGGATTGATCTTTCCCCACATACTTCCATCCAAGGGCTAATACAGGAATTCGGATATGTTTCGATTTGATTTTGACGCAGAAACTCGGAACCTGTTTTCGAAACAACGAATTGTTCAAGAGCATTCGCGCTTCTATTAAAGGAACGGGCATGTGTCAATATAGTAGAGAGGTGACAAAACGCTTGACGATTGCACAATGATTTTGGCAGACATGTTCAGGGGATCAAATCTAAAATCACAGAACGAATGTTGAGACAAGTGTACAACAATATGTACATTTTTTGTGGTTGTATTTGAACTTTGACTTTGACAAATGAAATGTTTAGTGTAGGTCAACATCTACACTAAGTGAAAGGGACATACAAAAGTTACTTGAGCTTTTTGTCGAAATTCGTGACTTTGGATATTGAAAGGAAAAGCTGTTGTGACTTTGTGCAAATTACACATTCTGACAGTATTTTTCTTATCGTGTAGTCGAGCTGATGTATCCAATATCTTTTAAGCGAATAACATGTAAGGCGGTTGGCCCTGAGATGCCATAAGGTTGTTTACGAGAACCATGTGGGCACTCTTTAATGATGAAGAAGTAGGATTCAGATGATGTTGATTTACTAAGACTACAGGATTCACATCCTCAAAACAATAATGAATATAGTCCGAGGATAGACGGCGCCTATACTTCCTGGATGAAGCCCTGAGTACATCTAAAAAGAGGTTGAGACGAGAAACCAAATCAGGTGGTGCTTTAGAGCAGAAGCAGGGTTCGACTTGACATCATTAAGAAACCGAAGTTCTACAGAAAAGCTTTTCTGCTGCATAACTTAACAAGAAAGTCTAGCTTTTCTGTCACATTCGATTGAGGAAAGAGTTTGATACACCGCGAATTTGACAAAGTAGAGAGCATACTCCTTAACAATGTTTGACAAGGAAGAGATTCGTGAAACTGTTGATGGATAAGGAGGAGGTGGGGGTGCTGTTATGATCATCACGTACTGATAGAACGTGACCGATTCCTCCCCCCGAACTGCTGAAATTGGGCCAGTAAACCTGATCATGGTTGAGCCAGTTCGGACCAAATTTCCAAAGGTTTAGTTTTTTGACAAACTCT
Organism: Trachelipus rathkii; assembly: GCA_015478945.1. Taxonomy (NCBI): domain Eukaryota; kingdom Metazoa; phylum Arthropoda; class Malacostraca; order Isopoda; family Trachelipodidae; genus Trachelipus; species Trachelipus rathkii. The sequence continues at coordinate 15,812 of JABUQX010064926.1, forward strand.
CGAGGTGATAATCCTCGAGTTATCAAGTCGGCAGGGTTTTCATCCGTTTTAACGTAGTGAAAGAAAAGAGATAGGCAGTAAATTGTCATCTCTCATGGAGGAGACCATTGCTTTTGATATCTTGGATTGCTATTTTGGCTGACCAAAAATTTGTTATTGTTTTGCTACCTCTCCGCTACCTGTAGGACGATTTGGTGATACGAGACGATGTTGACCAGCCCCTGAATTCGCCACTGCTGTTAATCCCGTCAATAATTTTTGTGGAAGGCACTTTAAGAGGCCAAATACGAACTGATAATAGCTCGAGAGCAAGGAAGTGGTTTTTCCCCTTGAGAGGAGCCATCTTAGATTGTGCCCACAATAATGACGGGACAGTTTCCGAACCGGTGACGTAAACTTCGAACCCATAACATTGTGAACTTGCGTCACAAAAGATGTTGAGAGTTGACTTTGCTGATGCTTCAAAGCAGAAGCGTTGAAAAGATAAGTTTTTGAGGTCGTCGAGATCAGCTCGAAGTTTCTCCCAATCTTCTTTTATATCCTGGGTCAATGGAGTCATCCCAACTCATTTCTTTCTCCCATGTCCGCCTCATCATCTTATATAGCAGATTCAATTTCAGTAGAAAGGAAAAATAAGATTTGAGCGAAAAATCGGAAATTCTGATAAGATATTTCTGATAGATGTAATTCATAGAGGATGCTTAGTAAATCAGGGAAGAACTTACTTTTAGAGGCCGCTAAGGCAGTATATTACACCAGGATATGGCGGAACGAAAGGGAAGTTTGGAACCGACAAAACTGACGGGTTTGGAAACTGCCCTCGCCACGTAGTAATCATTTATATGTGGTGAGTTTGACTGGTAAGTAGTCTGGCCATGGTTACCTCCGGCTGACGACTTTCTCGGCATGTAAAGGACCAACTGCCCATAAAGGGCTTCACCGAATAGAGCTTGGCTTTTCAGGTATCTTCCCTCCAACATTTCTGACAGCTTTCACTAAAACTTTATCTAAGGACAACATAGTAATCAGTAGTGAGGATATGTCCCTTCTGAAGGTCTGTCTATAGGAAAAATCTAACAACCTTCCTAGAAGGAGCTGTCTGGAGAGCCGCTCCCTCTGTCTGCTCATTTCCCTGGATGCCAATATTTGAAGGGACCCTGCAAAACTTCAAAACTTTCTTACGGATATAGAGACGAATAAGGTACTTCTGGATTGTAAAAACCAAAGATTTTTTTTGATGATCCGTTTTGAAGGGAAAGAAATGCACTTTCCGAGTCCGTTATGATGCGAGGTCCGTCACTATTGAGGGTAGATATCCTGGAGATTGTCAAAAATATCGCCAATAATTCTGCTGTAAATATAGATAAACATGATGGAGAATGTGCCCAAGTGAGGTCTGGAAATACAACCACTCTATCTTCTGAGATGGGAGCTGTCCGTCAGTGTAAACTTTTACCAATCCTTTCTGAAATTCGAGGTGAGATAAGTAGGCTTTGAATAGGGCAAATTTTAATGCGGACATAAACTTGCGGTTGTGGATACTACTACAGCTCATAGATGTAGTAGTACCCACCTCCACAAGTATGCGGAAAACTCTATGTCAACGTGAGAATTTGCCCTAAACCCTGCCCTTCTCAACCTTAAAAAAAAAGGTCTATAAAAATTTTCACATGCCTCTAACACGAAATAAGTGTATCGGTTGTATTTCCAGACCGCACCCTGCCACATTACAAAAGAACGGCATTTAGAGGAATATGAAGTATTCGAGGATGTTAACTACAATCGACCCAAATGGCCAGAGCTGAACGAAGAGCCACCTAGTCAAGAAAACGTTTTATATCCGAGTGTGTAAGGGTCAGTATACAATTTAGGTATACAGAGCACACGTGCAGTCCTCTTCTCAGTAACAGAGGCTTGACACCAGGCTCAGTTTTGGCAATGATCTAAAAGTCTCCACTTGTGGTCAAATATTTATGATACGTGAAGGTAAACGTGGGGAATGTCACTTCTCGCCCACCTCTCCGACGAAATAGATTGTAGTATCCTTAGTATCCTATGCAAAATACATAAAGCCTCGTGCGTCACAATATGCTACAAGTTTATCTATTGACAGTTGGAGATGGCATTCCAATGCAGGAAAGATTTGCTCCAGAGATTTTAAGTCACTTGTAACTCCTCAGAACCCAATAATTTAGACAAATAACTTACGTACATTTCTGGTCAACGCGGCCACACTTTCATATTTCTTCCCTGCAACACGATTTAGTGTCTTACAGGGGAGGGGAAAAAATAAATATGCCGATAAAATGTCTTAACTCATAGTTTAACTTCTAATATGTCTCAAGTTTGGACATGATGGAATTTTCTCTAATTCTAGGAAAGATTTATTTGCTCTCTAGAGATGTATAGGGCCCGATATTGTCTCCCACCTTTATCATAGAAATAACACCGAATTGGACTTGCGTAGTAATTTATGAAGTTATGCGTAGTGTTCAATTCACTGAATCCATAATACTCAAATATTTAGATCATCATTTTGGAAGTATTTATGATGTTATATCTTGTTTGTGACTAAGCTGTTCTGCTTTCATTTGAGCGGCGAAGTCGTATGTCTGAGGAGGCTTTAGACATGCCGGGACCAAAATAAGTTTCTTCATTACCCCACCCCATTCTTGTACGCTATCTCTCAGTTACATATGCCATTTTTAAGTATTCTCACAATAGACATTAAAGGAACTAAATAGTCACCCTTACTATTTAGACAGTTTTTAAAAGGGAAAAACAAACTATATTTCAAAAATGGCATTTTTTACTTCTTCACTACATTACATGAAACTTGAATAACACTGATGGGTATTTTCTTAAGTAACATCTCAAAAAGTTCATATTCAAAATATTCTTACATCTATGACTTTTTTTATATATTAAAAGTTCTCAACTCACGGACTTTGCCAAATTTAAGAAGGGGAACTTTCTTCCTAGGAGTTTGTTTGGAACAAGCAAGAAAAAAAAAACAAATGCATATTCTAAAGTTATAGAGTAACTAAACTTTGACAGTATTTAACACTCGACGTAAATTTACCAGGTAAAAATACAATTACTACTAGGTACGTTATCTTCTACATGTATATACAAAAATTTTATATCTATATAAAATATTAATAATTTATCGTAATTTCTTCTTCAAAAACTGAAACTATAAAAGTAATTATACAAATACAATTTGATTCTCCTTTTCTGCATTTTGAATCTTAGGAACGATTATCTAAGTAGTCATTTCTGGACCGAATTCAACATTTTCTTCAAACAACCAAGAGTTATTCAATTAATAATAAATATAATAATATATATTATTAATAATAATAATTAAATATATAATTTAATAATAACATATTATAATAATATAAAATAATAATAATAATTATAATATATTAAATATAATAATAATATATTTCGAAACATCTGAATATTAGTATTTTCACAATTTTTACCCACATTATTAGTAGTATTCATCCTAATCTTTCACAACTAATTTTTTAAGCAAATAATTCTTATTTTAATTTAAAAAAATACGCTAATAAAAGCAATAATAAAATAACATGAAAAATTAAATTCCTCTCTTTTTGTAAGTGTCTGAATAACTGATGTCTGTACTTCAAGTCCTATTAAAATAATGTGATATTACTCAAAAGTATAAAACAATTGCTCCAGATATTTTTTCCTCTTCACTTTTGACATCTTAACCGTTACTAAATTATTTAAGAAAAAATACCATTACTCTCCATTTTGCTTTACATTGATGCCCACTCTAACTTGTGCCCGTAAACAAGATATATCTACTTTCTCTTCCCTTTCCTTCCAGGTCTTCGACAGCAGTCCTCCGACCGGTGAATGGTTGGTTAGAAAGTATATCTTGCTTTAAACAAGACCCATACATTTAACATTCTTTATTTAAAATATACGTCGTTATAGCTGAAGTAAAACTCTTTCTCCCCAACTTTCTTTCCTCGTTCCTCCCGCAACGTTTTACTTACTTACAGAATATAATTTTATTTGATTTTCTTTATACTTATTTAAAATAATATATATGGAACAAGCTATCACACCTATTTTGAGACTATTACATTCCGCCTCATCAATATTCTAATTTAAATAATCATCCCATTTGGCATAAAGATTTTCGTTAAATTTAATTTTTTTTTGGGATTAATATGATGTGATGAGTGTGTGTTGTAGAATGAACAGGATAGGTGTGTGTATTATCCTAAAGCACTAAGATTAATTTCTTTGATTCTTAAATTTAATTTTTAAAAACCAAAGTTCCACAAAATCCAAATATGAATTGAAAACCAATAACACGTACCTTACTATATAGAGTTCATTAACATAGGTTCAATTTAGTTGTGTTAAAATTGTGAACTGATCTCAGTGTGTGTGATCTTAATTACATCCACGGTAATATTAAGCATTTTATAAGGGAAAATTTTAAGAGAAGAATATATCGATGACCTCTATAACAAAGATTTACATAACTTTAGCCCTTTATAAGTCAATTTTTAACTAATAAAAATTCCCAAAACTGTTTTATATTTTCACACTTTCTTATGAAAATATAGAATTAAATGTTAATCAAAATTTTATAGTTAAATCAACATTTCACATATACTCTTAAAAATCAAAAAAAAATTATACAAACTATAAACACGCAATGACATTTTAGCAATGAGATTTTAAAAACAAGTATAATATGGTTTAAACACAAAATTTTCATTATAAATTTATTGAATGCTGAAACTGTAACCTATTATCGATGCGCACATTACAGAGCGCACTATCTACCTGCCCATAGTATACTACACATAGACCTCTCATATTATGAAAAATATTCAGTCATAGACTTTGGGTTCATTCTAAGAATTCAATTACAATATGATTATTAGTATATGAGACACACAATTCTATTGATCCAAGATACCACTAAAACAACCATTAAAATTCCAATCCAAACTTTCGTCCCAGCCAAATTAAATTTGTTCAAGATACCTAAATTCGTAAATGTTTGGGGAATGGAAAAAAATCTAACATGAAATTAAAAAAACTTTAAAATAGTAATAATTTCAAGAATAGAAGTATTTTCACTTCCCACGCTCTTTCCTGTCCCTGAAACAAATATGATAATATTTTGAGGTATCTGTTGACATTCTCTGGTAGAAATCTTAAAGAGGGATGGCGAAAATTAAAGTGTTTACCCAAGGTTGACTTATAAAATTTAATAACAATATAAAAAAGATTATATAGACAACTCAATATATTTTTTAAGAAAGACCTCCATATTTCTACAGCTATTTTTAAGAGAGAACAAGGCAAGAATTTTATAAACAAATTTAAAATATAAAAAATATATTATTAATTAAAAATAATCATTAGCTATATTTTAATTTCTTTTATTTTTAATTTAATGAAATTTAAAATATTTTTTTTATTTTAATATAATTTATACATATCATTATCAACTGTTTTCTAATTTCCCTGCAAATTATTAGGTAGAAAAGATAAAATTAAATTTATGCTCTTATACCTGATTCTATCGTTTATTATTTTATTCCAGATATCTTATAAAGGCATTACCTCATGGTATCCCCATATTCTGTTTTGTTTGATACATGACAAATTTTAGAACTACAATAATTATTATAATAGCAAAATAAAATATTATAGTCATTTGATTAAATGATAAATTAAGTAAAAATCAATAATTATATATTTAGCTAAATGCGTTAATTTAGCTTGAAATGAACTTAACAAATAAATGTAAGATAGAAATGACAGTGTTAGGGCAGAATAATATAATAATACAAATTTATAATAATCAATTTAGATAATTAAATAATTTAATTTAATTACTTTAATTTATAAATTCAATTCAAATATGGAAATTATTCAGCCATTTACAATATAATTAAATCCCTGTGTAGTTGTATATCCAATTGAATCCACCTCACACCCTTAAAATAAAATATAATATATCATATAAAATAACATTATTTTGAATTCAATTATTTTATTATTTCCTATTATATTATATTTAATATAAGCAACATTATTATCCTATTAGAGCAGATCCATAGGATTATTGCCTAAAAGATATAACAATAAATATGTTTATATAAAAATTTATGATTGGATGCCACATTCTTAAGTATTTTATAATAAGTATACATATATTTTAATCATAATAATTTATATTGTACTGCATAAATATTTATATAATAATTATTTTTAAAAAGTATAAAATAGGATTAACATAATGACAGTATGATATTCAATTAAACATTGTTAATATATAATATCATAAAACCTGCTTACAGAGCTCAGTTTAATATTAAATGGATGATAATTGTCGGGGTCACTTAAATTGACAAAGAAGAATTTCAGGGAAAAGTGAGTCGAAGACGTTTGATTAATAATCTGTTAATATATTCCACAAAAACCCCAATTATAGTTTATCAGTGTAAAAAAAATAAAATTATAAATAACAAATAAAAAATATAAATAAAATGAAATAAAGAGGATATATTTGGAAGTGACTACTAGAATACTCATTTTATTGGTCATTCTATGATAGAACAAAAATTAACAATGACACCGTCTAATGAAAACTTCATAACGATGTTATATATTTATCTAATTTGCTCTAAGTATTACTTTTATGCTTTGCGTGTCGTTTCTTAGGGTTGGGTTAGAGGGCCTATTTCCAAGAATGGATCCCGAACTCCGGGGATAGATGCGAATTTAAGTCTCTCTCCCGGAACTAACGATCCGGCATCTCCAGTGTTAGAGTATTTCTCAAACCCCCAACAAACCACACACCAGTCCAGGGCTTCCCAAAAATAACAATTAATAAATTAATGATAATAACTAATAAATAATTAATAGACTTAATTAAAAATTATTACCTAGCGAAGTTCCCTTTTTATTGAAATTAAAGGAATAAATAATAATAAAAATATAATGAATAATAAAAACTTACCCTAACTCTGGTGTCCAATGCCCCCAAAAGGTGTGAATTACAGAAAAACTTCTTTTAATAATATAAGAAGTTATAACCAATCCGCAAGAGAGGTTTTTGTATTTTCCAAGAGGACTTCCTTTCAGTAAAACAAATTTCGCCTTGTCCTTACATTATATTAACGAGAGACAATGACATGTGAAACAATACTGAGCTACTATAACGATAGACACAACTCAATCTCCCCTAGATAACACCAGCGAGCACCAAAACCTAAAAAACAATGTTCCTGATAGTCTCAAAGAGATATGTACTTGAAATCTACCACCAGTCAGTGACGAGACTAAAAAATAACTCAACAAAATTCTGTCTACATACTGCATGTGAAGGAAATTTGAAACCCAGCGTCCTGCTCGTATTATGAATGATGATCTCACTCTCTCGTTTCAATAAGCATACATAACACTCACGAACCAACTCTCTGGGCGTTCACAACAATAATTAAAGCTATATAAATATAGCAATTAATAATTAATATAGCCAATTTCATTAATTAATAATACAATTCAATCGCAACATTAATTATCACAAATATTTTAACATAAATAAAATAATAATTAATGGTATATAATACTATAATCAAATAATACGCTACCGTTGTGGTTTTCAATCGGTATCTATAGAGCGAGTGAAGTGCATGGCTCAAAGGGCCCGAGTTTTGACCCTAGTCCGGATCCTAGGTAGGAAATTATACCTAAAGAATTACTCCTCCTAGAATAGAGGGCTATATGCAGTGTGAGTAGGTGATGAGCTTTTTTGAAAAAAAAAAATAATAATAATAATTTACTCTAATCTTATATATATTATTATATTATTCCTGGTATTGGCATATATGATTATACTATATAAGGTAGGCATGTCGACTAATAGGGTTGAGCAAGAATTTCTCATCTGTATGTCTTATGTGTGGGGCTACATCCACATGACAACTCTCAGTGCGATTACCCCACCACTCTTCTTAACGATTAAAAAAATAATATTGCAGACACTTATTCATATCTTGAGCTATGGGGGAAAAGAATAACATTTTATACGATATGTCCTGCGATCAGAGCCGTAAAAGAGGATGAACAGTAAGAAGTCAGGTATAGTTGGTAATACTCGATACCCCTAACATTTTATCTCTTGTAGTGAAAATATATATGCCTCAGAATACTAAATATGTATTTACTTTCACGATACGAATTGTAGAGTCATATCTAGGAATGTGGAGTATAATAGAGTGTTAGAAGAAATAAATACTTATCGTGGTGAGGGAATAGGTGATGGATGTATATTTTAGAAAAGAGTAATTTGATATTGCTGCTGTAGTAACTGAAAACAAAATGAAAGGTACAAAGCCTGTGAAGGCCGAGTGGATGTGGTGAGTATTGAAATGTAAGTTGTGCTGAGGTGGAGAGGAATTGATATAGAAGGGCGAATGAAGGAGTTGCATTCTGAGTGGCTCAACAGAAAGATTGTGTCGAAATGGAAGATAGTACGCTTGTTTTACATGATATACTCAAGAAATTCAAGGTAGTAGGATTGTTTAACATGATAGGCCCATAGAATGGAAGGTAGTACGGTTGTTTTACATGCTAGATCCAAGAAATGGAAGGTAGTGTGGTTGTTTTATATGATAGATCCAAGGAATGAAAAGTAGTTCGGTTGTTTAGAATGATAAAAGCAAGAAATGGAAGATCGTATGGTTGTTCAAAATGATAAACCCAAGAATTAGAGGATAGTATGGTTGATTTAATATATTATTATAATATAATATATAATAATATATATATATGATATCTATATATATATATTATATATACTATGTAATATATAATTATATATAATTATATTATAATAATCATATTATATAATTATATTAAATAAAATATATTATTAATAATATATAGTATTAGTATATATATAATCCTATGAACTATATTTAGATATTATAGAAAAATTATTTATATATATATATATATTATATAGTATAATACATATATATATATACTATATATAGATATTATATATAATATAATATTATAGTATATATATATAATATATTATATAAATATAAATATATAATAAAATATATTAATCTGCGTAATTTGCGTTAGTTGAAATTTTGTTGAGGAGTAAACCCCTCCTTGAATAGGGCTCTGTGCCCGTGAGCGGTGGTGATAACTGTAAAAAAGAAAAAAAGAAAAATATATATATTATGTATAAATAAATATAAGATATTATATATATAATATAATTATAAATATATATATATATATTTTTTATAATAGTATAAAATAATTTTAATATTATATATATTAATATATATAGAGAGATGAGAGTAGAGGAGAGAGAAGAGAGGGAGAGACTGGAGGCGAGGAGAGAGAGCGATGAGGCCGGTCAATAGATTAATGTTATTATATTGATCCGCCAAAGATAGTGATGTTTGAGCCAGGTTGGGTTATGACCAATTGTTAGTGTTTATGTTTAATAGAATATATTCGGTTAGGTATGGGGAAATTAACATAAGTTAAACCTAAGTGTATTATGGAAAGATTTAGGTTGAACGAAGTCAAAGCAGGTAGAGAGCGTGCAGCTAGTCTGTATTAATCTGTTGCTAAGCTTTTCATCTATATTTGTGCACATTGGTTGCTAGATGTAATAGTCTAAGAAAATATTAATTAATAGAGACCAAGTAATTAATATGTTAGTTGTGCAAGCTTCATATTTTGTGGTTGTTATAGTGATCGTCCTATGCAATTAGCAATTAATAGCTGTATTAACCATTAGCATTTCATTTTAAGGGTGAAACCCCATTTTTGGGGTTCGGCCCATCTCATGTGGGGACCTTACCATTTCTGATTCCTCTGGAATTATTATCCATCGTCATTGTTCATTCCTTTTCTTATATTATGCACTCCGTGCCTAAAATGTTTTAATAATTTATATACAGGAAGAATTAAAGATACCTGTACGTCATTTGAACAAAAGATGGACAAAAATAATTTATATTTTTATGTTATGTTTGCATAATACATGATCAAAAATGACTTAAAGCAGTAAGTCAATAAAGCATGACATGGGATAGAGTATGAGGTATGATGTTTGCGCTACTTCTTTACTACTTTAGGCGTAAAAAAGGTACATATTTATAATAAAATATTTTTTAAAAATTGTAAAAGCATAATTTTATAAACGGTTTTATAAATAAAATTTTAAAAATAAAAAGTTTTATAATAATTTTTTTTTTTAATATTTAAAAATTTTAAAAACAAAGTTTGAAAATAATAATTTAAAATAAATAAACAAAAATTTAAAAATAGAAACACATAAAATAATAAAAAGCTAACAAGTAAATAAAACTATAAATATAGAATAGTTATTAAAAAAAATAAACGGATTAAACAAAATATAACGATGTAGAAAAGCAGCAAAGCAAAAATAAAAAATTAATAAAAATCTTAAGAATAAGATTATCCATAAAATATTTCTTGCCTATTACATAACACACAAGCTTAACACAACAAGTAAATGTAAACAGTTAAAATATATAAAAAATTAAAAAAAAAACAGAAGCAGCAAATTTAAAAATTATACTTAAGTAATGATAAAACCTTAACAAACAAAATAAAACTTTTGAAGAACGAATAAATAAAAACTTTAAACAAATATAACATTATAAGAAAAATGAATAAAAATTTAAAAGAAAACATTAAAGAACATGTACTTGTGTAGAAATATTGTGAAAATAAAATGGTCACGAATGTAAAAAGTTCAATTCATTAAAATATATAAACTATTTTCGAACGACTGTTGTAGGAAAACGAGACTATACGCAAGGTTGCACGAAGCGTAGTATGAAATAATACAGTCAATAAAACTGGTAAGGATGTATTAGGCTTTAGTTAGATATATAATATATTAAGAAAATAGTTAGCTGTGAATAAGTAAAGTGTCTCTGTAATTAATGTGTGTAAGTGTGTGTGTGTGTGTGTGTGTGTGTGTGTGTGTGTGTGTGTGTGTGTGTGTGTGTGTGTGTGTGTGTGTTTGGTTGTAATGGGCCAATCAGCAAATCGTATGCAGTGACGCCATTTGGTGTGACGATTAAGAATAAAGATCCAGTTGTTATATAGCCTTCTGAAAGTGAGTATGTATCCTGTAAAACAGATATTAATAAGTTGTGTGTTAGTTAATATGCAAACCGAGTAACCTATAGAAATGAAAGTTTTCACATGTTAGAATCATAAGCTTGAGGGCTCACAGACACCCTTTAGGAACTTGGAACTATCTTATTTGAGATTTACAGGTTCATAAACATATATATTGACACACAATATTGTGCTAATAAGCAAATGCTTACTAACTCGGCACCTCACACGCTCTGGTACCAGCTACTTACTCAGCATCATGCTCCTTCTCTGTCTCCGACTTCTTTTTGTTCCTTATTCATTCCTCCTCGGCCACTAACTCTGTGCTATTCTTCTAGCTCTGGCTCCGGTTCAGTGCTCCGGCAAATGAGTGAACTCAGGCCCCGACCTTTTTTCTAATTCCAATTCATCCATGCGCTCTGTACGTTTCGTCTAGCTATGGTCTTTTTCAAGTTTGGCTGCTCAGCACCCCCTTCCACCCTTCAATGGACGTAGTGGCTTGAAACTTTAATTCGGGCAGGATCAGGTCACCAACAGTTTGAATGCCAAGTTTGAGGGGGATAAGTCAGCTAGAACTTTCCTAAGTTGAGGGGGTGGGGAAATTTAGCTTATATGACTTGTTCCTAACCCTTCTAAAAACTCAGAAGTCGGTCATCTTGATCTAAATATCGATCTCACCGACCTTAGAAACCTGTACTTTGACACATGAAGTGTCAAAATCTAACATGTTATTGGAATTTCAAAGTCAACTGCCGACAGACATGACTTGGATTTCCCGCCATTCAGAAGCTCCAGAGCCTTCGAAGACGGTCTCACCGACCTTAGAAACGTGTCGTCAACATCGAAAAGCTTGTCCTCTTCATTGATCCAAACTCCTAAGGAGTTGGGGTTATTAACCAAGTCAGCTGCTGACACGACTTGGTCGAAACGCGTCGTTGACCTCGGAAACGGGTTCATTGACCTCCGAACCCATAATTTGACACATCAAGCGTCATTATCTTACTACCTTAGAAAATGTCCAAGTTAACGGCCTACATGACTTAGATTTTCGACTCGGAAACCGCCGAAAACTGTCTCGCAGGCCATATAAATCCCAGATTTGATGCCTCAATGTCAAAATCTAACGACTTTAGAAAATTTCAAGTCATGTCTACCATTGACTTGGAATTACCGGTTTCAGAACCTAAGAAAACTCCTCGGCGACCTAGAAAAGAAACTTTTTGACGCCTCAAGAGTAAAAAAGGCATGAAATCCCGAAACACGCGGGAACTTGCTGGGAAACGTTTGAAGCAGGGGGTCAAAGCCAAAATTTTGGGGATCTAGGATCCCAAAAACCGAACTCAACGTGAAAAAATATACAATTGGTAATATGGGTGGTGTTCAATAGATTAGGATAAAAAAAAAAAAATAAAATTTTTTTTTTTTTTTTTTTTTTTTTTTTTTTTTTTTTTTTTTTTTTTTTTTTTTTTTGTGGCGCATTTGCTACTTTTTCTTGTTACTTTTCACCGTAATCTTGCACTATAATAATATATAAAAAATTATTATAAATATTATATATATATGATATATAATATATATATATTAAATATATAACCTTAAATAAATAAATTAAAATAATATAAATATATAATATATAAATATATAATATATATATATATATATATCATATATATAATATCTATATATATAATGTATATTAGTATATATATAATATATATTAATAGTAATATATAATTATATAATATATATATAATATAATATATATATTGTATATATTACATACTTATATATATATAATAGTATAATATATATATATAAATATATCAGGCTTAGGTTCAAGTACAGTGACTTGTACTTTAGTACAATTGTTTTGGAGCACTTGTAAACTTCGCACTTTTTGTACTTGAAAATTTGCAAAGTACGTGCTTGTACATTTGGCATTTTTAAGCGTTGCCATTATTCTTTTTTTTTTTTAAAATTTAAAAAATTCTTCCTAGGAATATGTATTCTTGTCAATTTCACATGTTTACGAATATAAAGTTTGTTTTATTATATATGTATATAATATAATATATATATATTATATAATATGTAATATATTTACTTTTATTGAAAATAGTAATAATATATTGGATAAAAAAAAACACACACAAATTAAAATATATAAATATTATACAAATAGTTTATATACATTATATATATAATATAATAATATATATATATTTTATATATTATAGTATATATAACAATTATATTTTTTTATTATCTATATTATATATATATAATATATATGTATATATATATATATACAAATATATATTATAGTATCTATAATTATATTTATATATATAAATATATAAAAAATAATAATAAATATTATATATATATAATATTATATATATATATAATAGTTAGCGTTTTGCTAAAAAGCACACAACACATAAACAAAAATCAAAAAAAACAATAAACAACAAAAAAAAAATAAAAAAAAAAAAAAAAAAAAAAAAAAAAAAAAAAAAAAAAAAAAAAAAAAAAAAAAAAAAAACGACAAAAAAAAGAAAAAACAGAAAAAAGAAAAAAAAAAAACAAAAAAAAAAAAAAAGAAATATAAAAAAAAAAAACGCCCAAAAAAAATAAAAAAAAAAAAACTCACAATCAATTATACGTTAAATAAAAAATGTAACATATCATATATAAAATTAAAAAAAATATATTAAATACATAGGGAATAAACACATAAATATAATAGAAAATATGTATATAATAAATATAGCATTTATATCAGGAAAACCACAGAGCTTACACCTTCGATCGACAAATACTAAAGGCAACAAATATCGAAATTCCCAAAAAGAACTTGAAAAAAAGCACTCTAAACAATATATCGCGACAGCAAAGCGTCTTACGATAGCTATAATTCCACATATGAGCATCTATAAACTTGGTAGATGTTTCACCCTTTCTGTTTAAAAACTACACACCTCGCCATTGGCCTTTGAACACTGGTTTTCCTTAGTCTATCTAAAGAGATCGTGTTCTAGCGCATTAAAATTCCATACTGCTGGTCAAGAGTTTCTACATAGCAATATAAAGTAAGAGGGCCGGTTGCTAGCCTGTCGTACTATATATTATGATATAATTAAAATGTAATAGTTACTAAAATATAAAGATTTGGCGATATATTTATATATATATATAGTACATAAATATTATTATTTTAAGTTAATATATAATAGTATATATATATTATTATATATATAATAATATATATATTATTATAATATATAATATTATATATATATATATAATTATATATAATATATATAAGTATATATATTCTTACCAATTCTAAATCATCTGGAATGTTTACTTTTTCTACTTGATATGACAAATGCGGTTGTTGTAATTGTTTATTAAGATTATAAGCATGTATAACTCAGCAACATTTCACATATGAAGTAAAGGATACATAATATTCATAGTTATCACTTATGGCGAGAACAAATTGACATAAGTTTACGTTATACCATAGATAGCTCAAACGAAGAGGATTGATCATCATTATAAATTTTAATGTTGTCGTATATCCAAACTGCTTCTGGACTAGTTTAATTTAGGTTGCATTTGTAATATAACTTTAAAAATCCAAGTTTAATTTCTTTAATTTAATAATCCAAAAGAGCTAAGCCGCCGGGGGAAATATTATCGCTCCTCCATTTTATATATATATATACTATATATATAATAATATATTATATATATCATTGAATTATTTTTGTATAAACTAAATGCTTTATGTTGAAGTATAATAGTATAATATATATATATAGTTATCGTGGCGGACTTCGTGTATGAGAGTGAGCGATGGAAGCGATCGGCTCCCTCCTCACGTACTTAAACTAAATTCTGAATTATAAATCACTTTGAATGTAAAGATCATGTTTTTAATAAGATTATTGAATGGCAAATTTAAAAATCTCTTGTAATAGATGGCAGAAACGCAAGAAAATTTCATCTAATAGAGAAGAAATTGGAATTAAACATTATCTTGTCTCAGTTGTAACTGAATTTTTAAATTCTTATTTATATACAGAATGATGAGTTTGTGCGTCGAGCCGAAATCATTCATCGCTTCCTGATTCAGCTCCAATAGTTATGGAAAGATTAATCGTTCTGCATGCGATACTAGAAGAGATATAAAGATTACTGTACCTTTGGAAGCGATTCTTAAGATTCGCCCTAGCGTAAGGTGCGACACTTGATTATTAATTTATTTATTTATTATTTATATGTATTATTATATATATATTAATATATATAGTATATATTATATTTATATACTATATAATATATTATATAATATATAATATATATATATATAAATATAATATGATATTTAATATATATATATATATATATATATATAAATTTATATTATTTGTATTGTTAATTTTCACAATTTGGATTTCATTAGTAGCGACACATCGAATCCCATAATAAATTTATTTTTTATGTCAGTTAACGTGCAATCATTTGGATGTGAGTTTGTGTTTTTGAGTTTTAATTTGTGTTTATATATTTTTACGATTTTATCCATAATGTTCAAATGAATAGTGTAGTAAATATATTAAATAATAAAGTTTCAGATTTTCCTGAAGAAACATTTTTAATATAAAAGATGCTTGGTCGAGGCTCTATTGGTTTTACCGCAATTGAAGTCAATACAAAGGCAAGAAAAACGGTACTCTCTCGACAAATTTTAACGTGATTTATCATTAAGAGTACACAAAAAATGGCTCTGCCGGCTTCCTCAGAGAAAAATCCTATTTTGCTTCCCATCGTTTGCTATTTGAAGGAGATGGATGGTTCCTTGGCTAGGAATTGGAGTGACTGATTTTTTGAGACCAAATCTTCAGTCAAGAAATAGGTAAAGCATGAAGCTTCTTTAAAGCAGTAATTTTTTGGACTGATGGTCTTGTATTAGAATGTGGTGGAAGGAATAGAAAAAAGAATATACGATTCTGCTACAATACAAGCGATTGTGAAATTCCACAATCCAGCAAGTTAACTTAAGATACTAGATAAATTTTACTTAAGATTAAAATCAACAAAGCCATCAAATTTGTGCAAATTCTTTAGAACTTCCCTAAAGGGGTCATGACGGAAATGTTCTCTTGATTTTAGTCGTCTCCCCTTTTATTAATTCCTTAATAGAATACAGTGCGGAATTAGAAATGCACACTTTAAGAGAGATCCTTAAAAAGTTCTGTAACGTCAGTTTTTCTATATAGGAACTTCACATGCTAAGACAAAATGATTTTAACTTTCTTTGCTCTTGGGAATATGTAGGTAATGCAACATGAAATATTATTTCAGAAAACTAGTTTGATACCTAGTTTTCGCTATTGTCACCCTGTATTGAGAATAAAGAAAAAATAAAATCAAGAATTTTTTTTATTAAAGAAATAAGAAAGAAAAACTATATAAAAAGAAAGATTGGGGAAATTTTGTTGGCTTTAAAACCTCCAAAACGAATATGGAAATAGGAAAACTTTGATTTCTTTTATTTTTTATCCTATGGTTTATTTTGTTCTTTTTGTTCTCTGTTTGTAGATACTTACCTCTGTGGAAGAGTCGGAAATTTTAGTAAATATTAAAACTTTTATGTTGTAAATATATTTAATAGTAAAAAATATTTGTAAGAAATGAAAAAAGTTAATAAATTAAAAAAGAAATCAACAAAATTCATCCGAACGCGGCCATCAAAATTTGAGACTAAAATGGGTGAAGAATGTTGCCAGGGAATTAACTAAGGTAATCACTGGCTGACGCGTCACGAAAGAATAAATAAAAAATTGTTGCTGTGCATTCATCTTATATTAATTTTGGATGCATTAATGCATGGCAGAGAAACTTGAGTCTATGGAGTAATCTGATCCCCCTCGCGCTTCCGATCTGTGTGAGAGAGATAAATATTTTAAAATCTACATAAACCTAAATAAAATTTTAGATTTTGTGGTTTTCGAACTAGCTTATAAAAGGTTCTCCTTCCAATTTTCTACCGAGCCATTTTCTTTTTTCTCCAAGTTCTCTACGGAATTTTAAAGAAACGGCTCCAATACTACCAAAGAATATATATATATTATATATATATATATTATTATCTATTACTATATCATTATACTATATATATGATAATATATCTTATTATATCTCTTATTTATATATATTATATTATCTATCACTATATCTATAGTCTATATCACTATTCCTATTACTCTCATTTTCTCTTATAATTTGATCTATATATTAAATCGTCATCTATATTTACCATGGTTCCACATACTTCCTATTATCTCGTCGCAGCATTAGGGGTGTAGCGTGCGCCAATGCATTTCTTGTTGTAATACCAGAGAAGTATGATAGAATAATTTCATCAAATGACGCAAGTTAAGAGAAAGTCTGCGTTACATGATCCCCCTCTTATACTCCGCTTTAAGTGAGAACTTCGTTGTCAGTCTTAGAAAAATCCAGCCCTAGGGTATTCACAGAGATTGCGACGATCGACCTCACGTGAGCATCTCTCTCATGTAGGGATCATACGCTTTAATGGGTATCTGACACCTCTTTCCAATTTAATCTCGTCTATATTCACATCGTCCTTATTATCATCCATTCTTTTTCTTATTTATAACCCTCTCCAAACTAAATTTCATACAGTGACAGCACATTCATTACTGACGTCAATTCCAATTTTCTTTGATTTCTGCCTTAATATACAGGCCGATTCGAGTCCCTTTTTATTCAAATCTGTTTTGAACTATTTTTAGATGAATCAATTATTTTATCATCCATCCTTTCTATATGATCAAACCATCTCAACGTACTCGAGAATTAGTCCCTTTACATCTCAAAAAGATTTAATTAATGCACCAGCACTCTACCATTCCATCAACTTTCTACTACACAACTCTGCATAATCTATTTCAATGTTTTCATATCAGCATATATACCTAATATCTTATTAAAACTAGTACACTTATATTCTATTTGTTTAGGCCATTCTAACATATACTTACTCCACAGATTGCCCTCACTCACTACCATAACCTTACTCTTATCTACATTCAATTTCAAAAAACTCTTTTTACACTCCCTGCCAACCCTTCAACCAATCCTCTTCGAACTCTTTTTTAGATTCGCTAACAACAAAACAAATTCATCTGCATATAATAAGTAGGGCACCGTCCACTCCTTCTTCATTCCTCTTCATTTTTCTTCACATCTTATCTCCTGCACACTTAATTTCTAATTCATATCATTCATTCCCCATATTTCACTACAACAAAATTTAAATTATACTTCATTGAAGTAAATATTCAGAACATCCCTAGTTCTCACCGACACTTAAATATCACACCAAATCACTTCAAACATACTCATTTTATTTCTTAATTATCATCCTTATGGGGTTACTGTCTACGACACGGGCCCGGCGCCACTGGGGTTCCTTGTGTAGTTGGGTGGGAGCTCAAAATAAGATTCTACTTTCAAGAAAATTTCGCGTCACTCATCTCTTCATATACATCTCCACCCTTCAATATAGGTCATATCAAGACAACATTTTCTGTTAATCTAGATTTAAAATCCCATAGCCAGCTTCTAGGAGCGAGATATAAATTCACTGAGACGATCACTAATGTCAAAATAGATTACCCTATATATAGGCCCTTCCCGACTCTATAGAAGCCTTCGTTTGCAGTCCTAAAACTTTAAAAAATAGCTGATTTATTTCTCGGAATCTCCTTATTTCTCGATTTGTGCTCAGCTCACATCGTGACTTTGAATTTCTCTAGGATATGGAATTTGCAGTACAACTCACGAACATCCCGGTGCGTACGCTTTATGTTGTCTTAAATCACAACCTTATTCTTCGCGAGGATTAAGCATTGTGCTTGCAGTGGCCGAGTCTTATTCGATCAATAATACCGTGATGGTCATATATAACGTGAATGTTTCCGTACTAACACTCCAAATAAAGCCTAAATCCTGCCTACTTTGAATTCCTACTACGTTCCTTTTCTCGTCGCCTTGCGCTTTCGACCACTTGCCAGTACTGCGTTATATGTATTGTTATCATTATGACGATTCTTTCCAATCTCCTCAGAAAAGCTAGTTAAATAGCCCTCTCCTCTATAAAAGCTTAACTGTCTTAAACAACCTCGCCTAATCCGATGTGCGAGCACATCCCTCTCGTGGCCTCGGTTCTTGAACTCTATCTTCACGAGAGTTTCCATCTATTGGCATGCAGATTTTAGACATATTCTTGGGTTAGCAACATGATTTTGCTTCTATCTTGGCAGTATATTCACCTTTTCTTACTAATTGCCGCCATTGTCATCCCTAAATATACGTGCCGTATTCTCTTCTTTGGTATCTTTTTCATATGCCAATCACGAACATTTTCCATCCCCCATTACTATTTTTCTCCATGCGATATCCCACAAACGCAGTTCTCTATTACTTCTCGCCAATATCTATGCAGATTCTCGAAGTATTCTTTCCTCCACACTCCTCTACATCCATTTCATCAGTTTTTATCGTAAATGCTAAAAATAAACAAGACAAAGATCATCAAAGCAGGTTCAACTTATTCCTTAACATTTCGTGCTTACTTCCAAAAAGAAATCGATTTGATATTACAATATTAATCCATATTCAATTTTTCTGTTCTTTCCTTATATACTGTATTCATTTCAGTTTTGCCATGATCATCACAATCATTATTTGTGTCTCGCTGTGAGATCGTACTGCACTTTAGTCTGTCCTATGTTCTTTCGCTCCTATATTTCTAGAATCCACCTTTCTTTTCAGAGGCTTTTCATTTTAATAATGGTTTTTTAGTTTCAAAAATCATCAAATTTCACTCTATTTTAACTTTTAACCTTGTTTGCAAGGTAGACTTCAGTTCCATCCCATGACATCACGTTACCATTCTTAATTTTTCTTAGCACATCTTCATAACATTACTCCTCCCTTTCCTTTTTTTGGTCAACTACAACAAAGCTGTCTCTTACATTTGACGTTCTTAGAATTTGTTTTTTCTAGTTCTGTATTCTTGTTCATTAATCTTGATGTTAGTCAATTAGTTATGCAATGCGGTTCTCTGTAAAATGCGCCTAGTCGCCTTATTATATCTGTTCACTCAGTCTTTAGTGTCTTCTCACACACACTTTATCCCCTCTACTTCTTCCTCGATCATCTTGCTCTTCTCCCTATTCAGACTTTTCCTACAATAACTTTACTATGTGACAGTATAAACCAGCGACTAATGACTTACAGTTATACTGCTCCATCCCACGACCATTTCTGTACTTTGGATTTTCAGGACATATCCAAATCACGACTGAACTTCACATCTTTCAAGGCAACATCGATATATCGATACCTATCGATATACTTAACCTAGCAGTGCTATTCTAAGCAGCACTCCTAACCTATCCATAGCTGCTAACCTGAGCAACGCTCTTAACCTATACACATATTCCCGTTTTCTTCCTCAAGATCAAACTAAACGACAATCCGTTATCTTCATCCATTCTCCCATTTATTCTTTCCTTCACCATCCACAGCTATCAGTTTATACTATGACTTTTTTATAATTACATGTCCCAGATCATAATTAGGTCCTTCAGCACTTAATCAATCTGAAAGTATCTTCTACTCTACCTTTCATCCAATCAATTAAAATCCATTTCTTTGATAGATTATCAGCCAGATAAAAATTATTCCGCACTCTCTCAACAATCACCTACTCAGAATGGGATTATAATACCATCACCAGGACCGTAAACACTACATATCTTGAGCGGCTTTTTTCAAAACTTAAATCTTAACCTCCAGCATAGTGGAGTATTTCAGCCCCCGCTAACCAAATCCTACCATAATGCTTCTGTGACGACATGGTTCACTTTTCATCACCAGATTCCACGATCTCCTCCTGCCCCTCCTTCTCATATCTTTCTTCGCAACCCTCCCGGCTGGGGACGCGAGTTGGATCCCACACTACACACAACCACACACACACACACACACATCACACACAGCACACTCGCACACACTTGTTTCCACGCTAGCAATTACGTCTCTTTGCGTTGTTCTCAGTGTCAGTGGGTGGAACGCCGCCCCTTGCGCAACTACAACTGTACCTCACGGGTTTTCTCTTGTTCAATTCCTGTGTTTCGAGTTTCAACAAGTGAGAAATTAAATTCCCTTGTGTCCCTTGCTCTATTATTGTATACTATTATCCTTCACTGACGTCCTCGCCTCTTGTTCGTTTATCTATTCCCTAGCATTTTCTATACCCTTCTTTCGTCGACCGATTTCCCATTGTACTAACTTATGATGTAACGTATTCTATGCTTACTGTACTTAATTTTCTTGGGCCTCGTAACAAGATTAAATTAGACCGTTGTACGTGCTGAGTTCATTCGGGAACCCTTTCTCCGTGACAAATAGTATTCGAGGGGACCATCTTTTCTCTGTACAAGCACGTAATTAATATTGTAGATAGTTGAGCTCAGATCTCCCACATTCTGCTTTTTCAATCATGTACTCTCTGGTTCCTTTTAGTCGCTATTTCATACAGAAGCAAGCAAGACACATTCCATTGTGGGCAATTCAATCTTCTACCCTTACTCATCACACTAGGGATAACACTTTAAGGCTTAATTGCCTCTTGTTAAGGTGTGTTGTTCTGAAGAGAGCTAATACGATTTTGATTAATTGTGATTAGGAAACATTAAGAATAACCGATAAACAATTTGATTCACATGGATATATTGTCATAAAGGGTGACAATACCATCTTCTTAGTATCATGACTTATATAAAAGCGCTAATGTTATGATAAGATACTTCCCCAGTGTCTCATCCCATGACTCTGCGGTTATTTTAGCGCTTTTATCTTTCCTCTACACGTGCTGTCATGCGATTATGTTCTATTCCTTATTTTTATAGATGTCAACCACAAGTAGTTGAAATATTCTTTGCATCCCTGCCATAACGAGATGCTCTCCAACTTAATAAAACTAATTATCACACAACTACTAGAGTTTAACATTTTTTAGACAAATTATCAGCTTTCATAGCTGAAAACAAAATATTCTGTTTAAATGACTTTTTGGATTTCGATTGTTTTATAATATGTTAATAGTGGGCCAGCCTTTATCATACGGCGGTGACATTCTACTCTTTCTTCACTTAAAGGTCAATAAAAAAGGAAGAGAAACGGAGGCCTTGAATTATGTGGCATTGTTGATACTCACTTTTTTGGTGTTGAACATGATTCATTTCGACTGTATCATCGCAAAATAGTTGTGTCTCTATTGTCTAAATTTGTTCAAACTGAAGACATCTCAGGAGATACAGCCTAAACCATGGCAACTCAGGAATTAGAGTGCTGCTATCTACTAGATCTGAAGAGTAGCGGCAATCTATTACATACCTCTTTATATGTGAAGATAGATATATAGATCCAGAATTCCATGGCGAGAGCCTCCAGTTCTTCTGTCACCTGTGTGACGTCACCAAGTAATAGGGAGGAAAAACAGTTCGAGATTAAATGAAACAGGATACAAACATCGTAGTTAAATAGCGAAATAGTGACACAATTCGTCAAGATCAAGTTCCTCGTACCAAATTATAGGTTGTTTTTTCTTTGAGCAATCTCTGCTGTCCTTCGTTGGGATCAAAGTAGCCCCTCTATGAGTAAAACTTCTCACATACATGCCATATTCCCATCTTCCTAGCTTTATTCACTCCGCAGTAGTTAAATTGGAAGTTTCTCCTGTGGGTTAATAGCAGGTCTGTTGAGCAAGTCTTCTCATAGCTTTGGAAGTTAGCGAAGTGGGGATGATGAAGTCGTCATTATTCATTTTTTTTTTTATTGTTGAATACACTGCTAACTTTCTGAATGAAGGACTTTCTAAAATCTTCTACTTTCTTGATAGGCAGGTGGAGGCATGAATATTCGGGTTAAAGGAGTAAGTTTCATATCTTAAATCCCAGCTGCTTCATTCTAATGATCAGAATTGCCACTGTGCTGAATTTCTGAACTTCCGTCTTTGCCGTAGATCACGTCCCATCCAACTGGCTTTTAACTGCTCTACTGTCAGAGGCTCGTGAACTTTATTTCAAACTCAGAGAGTTCAACAACCTCTTAATTTGTATAACAAAAGTTGCTTTATTTGACTTGAAAGAAATCTTCCATATAACACATCATGATTATCAGTAACTGAATATCATATTAATATTATATACTATTTTATATACTTAAAACGTATATTATTATAATTATATATATATCTATTCGATATATATATATTATTATATATTCATCTATACTATTTATATATAACTATCACTATACTATAACTATAATTAATATATTCATACTTTATATATCATCTTCTCTATTTTTGCGTTCCCATTTATAGTATATTTAATTATACGGTCTCTAATGGAGGTGGGACTTAGTTTTTAGGATAGTATTATACACTTTAGTATTACACTATACAATGCTATTCATTAATTACACCAATTATTATTAATTAGGTACGGCTATTTTACCACTAGTACAATAAATAGCTACTAGTCCCCTATAATTCTTGAGGGTATATCTTTATCTAAATATATATATTTTTATTTACTAGTTAGTATTATTCGACCTGGAATGGTCTGGGTAGATTGTGTCGATTTAGCATGCATTGGTATTTGCGAGTCCTGGGTGGAACTATAATGCGTTTCACTGGAGGGATTATTACCGTTTTTACGCGATAGGGAGGGGTGAGGACGATGCTAGTAGAGTTACTCATTATTTATCTAAGGGTTACAGGGTTTAGATCAGAGCGGACTACACTGATAATGAATTACTCGGGGAAATATAAGGGTTTATTGAGTATCGTTTGTTAGGGTAAGGATATTATAGCTGTTATTTATTTATTTGGTCGAAAGTAGTGCGATCCGGAGTTAGAACTTGTAGTAAGGACTTAGACTCTTGAATGAAGACATATTACGCTAGCCGCGTTTTGGAGTGGGTAGAGGATTGACTGTTGGATGCTAATATTCTTTATCAATCTGAAGAAACAAATGTATTGAGTCAAAAATGAGCGGAGAAGTAAGAATACAAATTGTATGTTTAGGTTTCTATGGTTTGTCAAACAGGTTATATAATAGGAAGTCTCTATCGGCAGGTTGCTAGTTGAAATACTATTTCTTATTGGTCTGTTTGACTGCTTATCAGGCTTCTTGGTACTGGAATCAAAGGTTAATGTAATGTACGCTAGTTAGATCGTCGTGTATAATAAGAATAATAGTGATGTCAGATGGTGTCTATGGTTTATGGTATTAATAGAGTGAGTGAGACATGGGTGTTGTGTTTATTCTCTCTTCCTTCTGTTATTCAATTTCTTTTTCCACTTTTTGTCTTCTCCTTAAATTGCTCATTACTTCTCATTGAATTCGAATGAGGTGTAAGGGGAATTTATGGACGGAAATGGTTGTTTGACTGAATTGATGGTAATAATCTGGATTGATGATGAGTGTGATGGGTGCCTACTATTATAATTATGTACGGATGTACTTTTTGGGTTTATGTGATTGGTCGTAATCTGAAGAGAGTTTGGAGGTGTTGGGAAGATGAAATTTTGGCGAGTAGTTATAGCAATGGGAGATCAGGTTCATATAGAAATCTTTCAACGCTGCGAGTCTTCAACACGAAGTAAAGTCGGTATATGGTTCGGGGTGCTGGGTAAAGGATTCATGGGTCCTTTCTGCGGAGGTGGTGGTATAGTTTATTGGTCTCAGGGAGCTCTGCTGTGTGCAGTTTTGCCCAGCTCTGGGATAGTGGGGCATAAGTGTCACTGCGGGAGTTTATTTAAAGTGGGTATTTTTCTATCGCGCTACCTATAGTGGGTTCCGGTATGAGAAAGGGAACGGATGGATGACCGTAGAGTGGTTCGAGGGTAGTAAGGGCTAAAAGTTAGTGAATCATTTGGCTGGGGGCGAAGGTAACGGATTTGGTTGTTGGCCTGGGGCAGCATTACTTTTCGATTATTCGTTGTGTGGCTTTGAATCAGATCTAAAGGGACTTCAAGTATTTCTGAGTGTTGCTAGGCGTTTATTACCCATATGAGGTAGTTATGTCTCTTGTTTACTGTGGGTATTGCAAAGTATTAAGATGAGACTATGGTCGGTACAATTTAAAGTCAGTCATACTTATAGATCTATATAAGTCTTCAATGTGTTCAGTTAATGGACAATCTTAGCGGTTGTCGCTAGTGTTGATAGGAAGATATTTGAATCAATAAATGAAGAATAATAGCGTATTAGTTGAGAGTTTGTGTGGTAGTGAAGAAAGGGGTAAAAATGATGGAGAAAATGAAAGTATTGTTGTAGATGGTTTGGATTCTAATATTGTGGAATCGAGTATTGCAATGGTTCAGTCGATCTTTGGTTATTAATGCGATCTGTATTGTTGGCTAATAGTTGTGTTGGGAACGTTCTGTACCGGCTGGGAGAAATTCTGAGTGAAAAGTGGATTTCGTCGGTAAAAACTTACGAAATGTTTAAGATTATGAGAAGAAATATTGTGCAGTGTTCTGTGGGTATAGGTCCGAGAATGATGAAAGGTGGTACTTAACTAGGTAGTAGAATGCGGGTGGTATTTTTGTGTAGGGGGTTTAATAGGTTGTTTGCGCTCTACACCTGGTTGCCCAAGGAATGAATCTGTTACAATTGAGAATCTTATTCTAATTAGATGAGGTACTAGGTCCAATCGTGGCGGTTCCATGAAGCCTCTAAGGTGCTGGAATTTTTTTCTGACTTGCGGACGAGTTCTCACAATATAATTAATGTGTACACTGGGGGCGGTAAGGTCATGGGCTTCCTTTTCTGTACTTTTATTGCATTATATTGCTTTACTATATACTTTCGCTTTTCTTTTCTCCCGATGCATGCCTACGTCACTATACTCTCCCCCTTAACTGGGTGATAAAAGGGAATGCCTGAAGATATGGAAG
>JABUQX010064927.1:0-12500 GCA_015478945.1 Trachelipus rathkii
CGAGAGAATGGAAGGTTGCAACCGAGTTGCACCGGAAGTTGCACATGTGCAAGCAACATTTTTGCAACATTTTGCGCTTGACGTGTCAAGGTTAGGGTTTTCAAGGTCGGTGAGACCGAATTTAAGGTCTGAAAGACCGACTTCCGAGGTTTCGAGCCTGAACCAAGGATTTTCACTCCCAAAAGTGGGCGGCGGACGCCCCCCAAAGGGGTGTTTTTTGGTCCTGAAAGTTTTAAATATATGCGATAGATGATTTTCTTGATGGTTTCATATCGATTTAAGCGATTTACCACTATGATGCATGTTTAAGATCGTCTTTTCTACGTGCTCTGGTTGACTGAAAAATATAATCGAAAGAAATTATTAATAACATTCATTCGATATATCGCTGTAGTTACAAGGGCTAATTTGAACGGGACTGGAATTCCTGGAAATCCTGGAATGGCTGGAAAGGATTCATGAACCTGGAAACTGAAGTGATTCCTGGAAACTGAAGAATCACACAAACCCCCCCAAAAAAAAAAAAAAAAAAAAAAAAAAAAAAAAAAATTAAAAATAAAAAAAAATTAAAAAAAAAAAAAAAAAAAAAAAAAAAAAAAAAAAAAAAAAAAAAAAAAAAAAAAAAAAAAAAAAAAAATAAAAAAAAAAATATAAGTTAAAAATATAATTAAAATCAATTAGGTTTGCGCGATGGGCATCTTTTTTTCGGTTGCCTGTTTGTGCCGCCGCCGTCTGCCTGGAATCGAGGTTTCGGGCTAGTGCACCCCTTCGGAGAAGGGGTGCTGGTTCCTTCCAGATAGGAAATTTTCTTAGAAGGATGAAATGCACGGAGTGCGTAAGAGAAGAAGGAGGAATGAGGAAGGAGGAAGGATTTGGAATCGGAGCTGGAGCTTTGGGCCTCCCCATCTGAAATAAAAGAAGAAGAAATGCACGGAGTGCATAAGAGAAGACGGAGGAAGGAGGAATGAGGAAGGAGGAAGGAGGAAGAATGGTGTTTGGAACCCTCCGGAGGAGGGTCCCCAACTGAAATAAAAGAAGAAGAATAAGAAGAAGAAGAAATGCACGGAATGCATAAGAGAAAATGGAGGAAGGAGTAAAGGAAGAAGAATGCGAGAAAGGAGAAACAAGAAGGAGAACAGAGTTGATACCCGCCGGTGCTGAGCCGGTACGGTGTTGAGTTAGTAAATTCGTTTGCAACAGACCAGACATTTCTATTTTCAATCTCGTTTTTTTTTATGAACCGTCAACTAAAATTATTATTTTATCAATTCATTTTATACGTTTATTTTACATTTATTCTTTATGTTTTCTACTTTTTGTTTTAAATTTAAAAATTTTAATTCTTTTATTTATTGTTGTTTTGCTTTAAATATTTGTTTTTACTAAAAATTTATTCTTTTTTATGTTTAAAACCTTAAAAACTTTGCATTTTTACATACTCCTAAAGCCAGTAAATCAGTACTCAGTTAATCGACACTGCCTCCTACCTTTCCATGATCTATTGATATGATATTTGCTCGGAGCGGTACGGGTTGAGTTAGTAAACATTCGTTTAGCAACAGACAGACATTTCTATTTTTCAAATCTCGTTCTTTTATAAACTCAACTATAACATTATAATTGTATGCTATTTTAATTTTATAATGTTTCATTTTACATTTTTGCTTTTATGTTTTTTACTGTTTTGTTTTCAATTATAAACTTTTTATTACTTTTGTATTTATTTTGTTTGCTTTAAAACATTTTTGTTTTTTACTAAAAATTTATTCTTTTTATGTTTAATAACTTTAAAAATTTGCATGTTTACTATGCTAA
Organism: Trachelipus rathkii; assembly: GCA_015478945.1. NCBI lineage: Eukaryota > Metazoa > Arthropoda > Malacostraca > Isopoda > Trachelipodidae > Trachelipus > Trachelipus rathkii. The sequence goes on from JABUQX010064927.1 coordinate 1,816, forward strand.
GCAGTAAATCCATAATCAGTTATCAAACACCCACTCTATCATTCTACATCCATGATGCTTATTGATCTAATTGATATATTGATCTTTTGATTCTATTGATCTGATTGATGTCAAGTCATATTTTGTTATAACATAAAAGAAACAAAAACTTTTATTTATTTTTTTTTGTTTTTAATTTCATTTCTTTAAGTTTTACTAAAATTTATCTTTTATGTTTATAACTTAAAAATTTTGCATTTACATACCCTAAAGCAGTACTCAGTAAATCAGTTATTCGAACTGCCCTCTACTTTCCATGACCTATTGATCTTATTTGATATATTGATGGATGCCGTCGGTGTTTGAGTTAGTAAAACTATTCGTTTAAGTCACAGACAGACATGTTCCTATTTTCAAAAACTCTCGTTTTCTTTTTATAAACGTCAATTAAAATATATTTGTTATCTTTATTTTATAAGTTTCATTTTACATTTATTCTTTATGTTTTTTACTTTTTGTTTTTTAAATTTAAACTTTTTAATACTTTTATTATTTTGTTTGCTTTAACTTAAAATTTTTTGTTTTTAACTAAAAATTATTCCTTTTTGTAGTTTATAACTTTAAAATAATTTGATTTTTACAATACTAATAAAGCAGTAAGATCAGTAATTCAGTTAATCAAACTACCCACTCTATTCTCCTCTACATACCATGATCTATTGATCTATTGATATACTGATCTCTATTGATCTATTGATCTATGATTCAAGTCATAATATTTTGTATAACATAAACAAAAAACTTTATTTATTTTTTTTTGTTTTTATTTCTTTAAATACACATTTTTGTTTTTACTAAAAATTTATCTTTTATGTTTATAACTTAAAAAATTTTGCATTTTTACATACTCTAAAGCAGTAAATTCAGTAATCAGTAAATCAGTAATCAGTATAATCACGTAAAAGCAGTAATCAGTAATCCAGTTGAATCACCACCTGTCCTCAGATCTACCTATCATGATCCTATTGATCTCTTGATCTTTTGATGCTATTGATCTACCTGATTCAGTCATATTTTGTATAACATAAACAAAAACTTTTATTTATTTTGTTTTTTTCTTTAAACATTTTTTGTTTTACTAAAAATTTCTTCTTTTTATGTTATAACTTAAAAAATTTGCCTTTTTACATACCCTAACAGTAAATCAGTAAATCCTAAAGCAGTGTATCAGTAAATCAGTAAATCAGTTAATCAAACGGCCCTCCACCCATTCGTGGATCTATTGATCTATTGATCTATTGAATTTCATTGATCTATTGATTCATGTCCATATTTTGTATACATACACAAAATAATTTCTTTGACAACATGTTAGTGTTGTTGTTGCATTTGTTGCTGTTGTTGTTGCATTTTATTGCAGGTTGTTGTTTAATTGTTGTTGTTTTGTTGTTGTTGCTGTTGGGTTGTTGGTTGTTGTTTGTTGTTGTTGTTGTTGTTGTTGTTTGTTGTTGATAAATATATCAAACGTTCAAGTTAAATACATTTATACAACGCTTTTTCATATGCTATCTTGTACATTCTAATGTTATTTATATTAACATTGTTATATCGAAAACTGAAACACAACAATCTATCCTCAATGCCTAGCCCTGACACTGACAACAGCATTGCATTAAAGCAAGGTAACTAAAATTAGGAAGTTTCAACTTACCATGCAGAAGTCTAGCATACAACAATCTCGGTCGTTACTATGGCACAACCGACCAAATATTATTATTTTATTATCAATTATCATTATTATTATTATTATTATTATTGGTATTATTATTATTATTATTATTATTTTATTATATATTTATTATTATTAATTATTATTATTATTATTATATTCGCACAGTAGATCTTACAACACCAATTAACGCGTGCGATCACTTTGTCTCCAGGTCCACAACTAAAACATTGGTAGTGTGCTTGCTCTCTACCAGACACTAAACATTACTTATCTGTTAGCACTCAGGCGAATAGTCAGTTCAAGAGGACTGTATTTGCTTGCATCTGACGGACAACAATGAAATTCAATAGGAATGACTCATTAATCTTAATATCTTTGACACATGAGAAAGTGGTAATGAAGATTTTATATACCTCTGTTCCCAATATCTTGTTGACATGAGAAGGTAACAAGATTTATTACTTTTCTCCCAATATCTTTTGCACATGAGAGGTAATCAAGATTTTAACTTTTTCTCCCAATAGTCTTTTGACTACATGAGAAGGCGTAACCAAGCATGTATTACTTTTCTCACCAATACTCTTTTTGCACACATGAGAAGGGTAACAAGATTTATTATTACTTTTCTCCCAATATCTTTTGACACAGGAGAAGGGTAACGAGAGATTTATTACTTTTCTCCCTATATCTTTTGACACATGAGAAGGACAACGAGATTTATCTTTTCTCCCAATATATTTTGACACATGAGAAGGCTCAAAGGATTTTTACTTTTGTCCTTACTTACATCTGTTTTTATCCTTAAACATAGATTAATTATTTATTATTATTATTATTATTATTATTATTATTATTATTATTATTATTATTATTATTATTATTATTATTTCATCAACTATATATGTATATGAGCATAACAAACCTAACATACCATACACACACACACACACACACACACACACACACACACATCTCTATGTTTCGCTAAGGTTGATAATAAATAGAGGTAAAAAAATAAATTTGTTTTTAGATTTTATTGATTCAGAATATTTGTACTAGAAAACATTAAATCATTGTACAATAAACATAGATAGAAATAAATAAATATATTTAAATGGAGATTAAAGTGCCTTTAAACCATAGGAATGCTGTTCGAAAAGGACTTTTTTGACAGAAAATAACGCTTATTATCAGCTGTATGTTGCATCATCTTGGTCCCGGATACAATACTAACACCTCCATATTTTCCGGACTGAAAAGTTGTAGTAGGAATACTATAGCATAACCCGCCTCTGTTACTACCGTGTAAATTAGCATTAGGATTCTGTGATTCGTCTATTCGAACTGCCTTTTTATGAGGCAGGTCAACGTTTCGTACATCATCTTCATCGATATTATCCAATTGTATTTCATTCATTGCTTTCACTGTAACATCATAGTTTTTGATATCATCATACAATGACTCATCATGGGCTGCACTATTTTCGGAACTATGATCATACACCAACTTTAACAGTTTTTCAAAATTAATAGTATCTTTTTTGTACTTATTGATTGTAGGCCTTTGGCTCTTTAACATTATATTTTATATTTCCATCAGGGTTTTATTTCTAACAGCATTAGATTGGCCCAGTACATCACAAAGGAATCACGTAGGCCCCAGAGCCATATATCTGCTATTCCAATTCTGTTAGTTCCACCTAAAAAGTTGTTCCCTGTTTCAGAACTTCCATCGTTTTCTCTCCAGCGACAAAAAATTACAAGAGTCTGTTATCGCAGTACATGCCCTTTGTTTGACTTTGTTAAGTAACTCATATAATTTTATACGTGCATATGCAGTTGTAAACGAAGCGATAGGAATATTTGTAGCAGTTGATGAGCGTTCGGCTAGCGCATTTTTTACAACTGTCACAACATATTTACTGCCTATTGGAATAACGCTATGGACTTCAATATCGCTTTGGTTTATTAGTTCCCATACTTGTTTATCACTAGTACATACTACATCTTCTCTTGTAGGTGTATTTTGTGCAAATTTTCCCCAAAGAGAATTGAGACACAGTTTTGCAATGAACCGCATCCCAGGATTTTTCTTGATATTGTTAATATCAAGTTCGACACCTTCCTTTTTTCTTTGAAAAGACGGATAAACTCTTTAAGTTTTCCTCGAAATAGGATCATCCTGCGTGAATATTATTTGGTGAACCTGATTGCCCCTCTGCTTATTTTTAGGAATGTGGTTCACATATCCTTCAAATAAAAACTCCTTCTCTTTAAAAGACCAAACTTCAAATATTTTAAGTATTTCGTAACCCATCTCTATTGCCAATTGAATTTCCGGTGTTGTGTATACGCCTTCAATAGCTCGTTCATTCTCATCATGATTGCATTTCGTGCTATTATCTTTAACACATTTTACGCAGAGTGGAAATATTAGTTTATTTTTGGTTCGTTCAGCGAGGACAGGGATGTATAAGTCTTGAGGAGGAAGAATCTTAATGTAAGCTGCGCCGAAATATTTGTCATTGAGTCCATTCTTGAATGATTCAATGTCTGGTACTTTATCACCTATTAGTTTTTCTGGGGGTCCACAAGGGTATTTCATTCGCTTCTGAACATAAGGATAAAGTGATGTATAGTCTAAATACATAATCTTCTGTCCTTTAGTTGGTGGATAGTAATGTACGAAGGGTTCAGTACGGCCTCCAAGCAGTGAATTATCAATTATGAGCCTGTTGTTAACAACATCATTACTAAGACGTTGAATATATTCACTAATGCTTATATTTTTATCGGTATGATTAGGATCTTGAATGATCTTGGTCTTTTGTACCTTCCATTCACATTCCCACACACGTATGACATTAAAACCAGCTTCTTTATACCTATCTTCTTGCTTCATGGTGAGATTGTAGCGGTCAACAGCTGATACGGCATGGAGCGTACCCGAAACGCTATGCAGCGTACCTTTTCCTTTATTACAGCCTTTATGACCGTGCCATGCACAACCGTGGTATAAAAATGCTGTTTTCACACCATTCACATATCCGAACCCGTCAGGGTAAAGCCACTTGTTCTTAATTTTGAACCCTTTCTCTCCACCGTTGCGGGCGTGCCTTATGTTTATATTGTTCAATTTTTCCTGATACATAAGCCAACGGATTGCTTCATAGGTGAAAGGTTTAGGGTTCTCTTGACCTAGAATAGTAATTTTTTCCTCAGGCATAAACACATTTTTATAAAGTGTAAAACATAAAGATGCAATTGTTGTGTTATTTTCTAGACAATCTATATCAAATTCTTTAATGAAGCTGCCCCTAAACTTCTCAAAACATTTTCTTAGTATATTAACATCTTGTACACAATACTTTTCACATTCTTCAAAAATATTGTATTCTTTACCTATAAACTTATTATAGTACTCTTCAAATGCTTGCTTTTCATCTGTTGACATTTTTTCTATTTCGAAGAATTTCTTATCTGGAATAAGCCCTTTATAATTCAAGGTGTTTTCATTTAAAAATGTATAGGGAAAGAAACCCTTGGAATTGTCTTTTTCACAGACACCCATGCATTTAGGCAAGCTTTTCAATGCACATGGTGTAAATAATAATGTATCCCTGAAGACTATATTTTCCATTCGTACCCATTGAAATGATTTTATTGCCTCTTTTTATAGGACTGTTGCTGATAGATTTTGAACTTGGGTGGTCTCAATAATGCTGCGTATACGCACTGGTGATCAAATTTACCCAACCATTATGTCTGTCACAATTACTTTTGAATTTATAGATCTTTTACTCTGAAAATAGTCCATTAGAAAATCAATAGAAATTTCCTACAGGTCCCTTTTTCAGCCTCTCAATTTTAAATGTTCTTGTTTCGTCGGACCGCAATTGTGAACATACTTGTTCTCCTTCTTGGATGAGAATACACGACCATATCATCTGCTTTACCACCAAGGTACGTAGTCATCCTATTATTCTTCTCCAAGATCGTTCATAACCTGTATCTTCCTGGTATGTCTCGATGTCGTAGTAACATGTATAAACCTCAGGATCGGTATCATTCTATCATCTTCTTCTTAAATTATTCTTTTTCTTCATGTAACATATATGAAACTCATTTTCATTAGGCTCGTATTTTTCTTTACATATAGTACTAATAAGCCCTTTCCTGTCTCGTTCCAATCATTGCTTTGCAATCTCATCTTTTATTTGTTCCTCGGTAGAGGATGACCAGATCGCATTCCCATCAAGTAATTATTATCTTGGTGTTTTTATAGCAAATCGGAAGTAAAATTCACGATTACATTCACGACATTCATGGTAATACCAGTCGTGATCGAATGAACTAAGACTCTTAAAATGTAGGCGTTGCCTACATCCGTAATGTTCACAATCTAACTTATGTGAAATATTATTACTATTGAAAGTGTAGCAATAAGTGCAAAAGATACCATTCCTATATGCTCCATGTTTTTTGGTGTTCTCAAAACATAACTTTAACTTATCTTCTGTTATAGCATAGTAATGATTAACTCCATCATGACCGATAATGTATAAAGGGTCATCTCTGTTCTCATTGGATGGATTATAAAGTATTTTACTCCATTACCATCAGGGCCGAACAGGATTATCCGACATTTTTCGATATTCTCGATTTTTTCAAAGTCAGTTACTATGAAAGAATCTGTATATTCCATACCACATTCTTTAGCTAATGTTTTTGCAGCTTTCTCTATTGCATATGAATGAATATTTTTGGTCTCTAAACATTCACGAGCTATTTTCCTAAAGAGGACAACACAGCTTTGAAAGCGCACCCTACAGCTCCTTTCTCTAGATGACTTTACTAATAGTAAGGATGTTGAAACTAAGATTTTGTAAAGCTCGAAGCATCAGTTTTAAAGTGCTTGCTTTTTCCTTGTGCATGCATGAACACAGTAGCATACTACCTTGAATTTGGTAAAGTTGGCCTTGTCGCCACTGATTGCTATGAACCTTCCAAGCGTCTAATCCATCTCTTTCACCGCAATAATTGTTAATTATCTCCTAGTTACTGAATTTTACATAAATACTTATCCTATCAGGTCGACTGGTCCATCAACCGAATGTGAAATTGATTTCCACTCCTCATACGTGTATCTATCTATTCTAGAGTCTTTTAATACAGCAATCAACGACTCACTATACAACCGTTTCGAACGATGCTTCAAGATCTCTTGGTCCATGGAGAAGTTTTCATCATAAGCCTTTACTTCATATGTAGTGACGCCCATCGATTTTTTAGTTTCTCTAAGCAGAGATGTGCGTTATGTCTGTTATAGTGGTCTTCCTCTTCTTATTAGCTGCATCCATCCTTGAAGGACTAGCCTGGAATTTAAAAGTCATTATTATTTATGATACAGTAAACAATTAAGGTCAAGTTTGTTTGCAAATAGGTCACTATGTCTGTAATATATTAGTTTAACATAGTATTTCTCATTCCTCATATTAAATATATCTACACAGTAACAACATCAACATACCATTTTTAATCGATGCGACGATAACGCCACGAAGGATGCTTTTTGCCCAAGTGTAAGGATGTATATTCAACACGTTTCTGGAAAAGAATCACTTTTTTAGACATGTATAAATTATTTACCCTCTATTGTTAATTGATAATTTGTTTAATTACTTTACGTTATTAATTATTAATCAGATGTGCCCCAATCTTATTTTTAAATGAGAGAATATATATATATATATATATATATATATATATATATTATATATATATATATATATATATATATATATATTATATATATATTTATAAATAGAGAAAATATATATATATATATATATATATATATATATATTAAAGGAAAAAACACTTACTTCGATGAATAAGTATTGATTTTGAAAAATCCTCATGTGTAGATATAAAAAACTTGGATAATGATACTACAGAATCTAACGAATGTATCTTAAAGTGTTGATCGTAAGAGCTCTTGATTAAGAATGGGCCACGAGTAGCTCGTCGATTGATATATATACTCAGCCACCTAATCTAATACAGTGTTGTCCAAATAGCCTGTTATGATGCGCTGTTGCCAAACCTACCAGTTTGTTTAACAAATATAATAAGTATTACATCACTTTATGCAAGTGGTTATAGCAAAAAATCATTTTCATGTTTCGTGTTGTTATTTTCTGAAAAGGGGAGGGGCCTAAAAACGGGAGATAGGCCTAAAAAATATTTCAGGTTTTACTAAAGTGTTCGATTGTAAGTGTGTGTGGTGTGTGTGTGTGTGTGTGTAGTGTACCTTTCCCGTCAAAATTTCTGCCATTATCATATATAGTTGATGCAACAAATAATAATAATAATAATAATAATAATAATCATAATAATATAATAATTAATAATAATAATAATAATATATAATAGATAATAAAATGTTCATGAAATATATTTTTTGTATTTGTTATAATATTGTTAGTATAGGACAAAAGTAATAAATCGCTGTTACCTTCTCATGTTGTCAAAAGATATTGGGAAAAGGTAATAAATCTCATTACCCTTCTCATTTGTCAAAAGATATTAAGATTAATGAGTCAGTTCCTTGAATTTCATTGGTGTCCGTGAATTGGCATAGCAAATAGTCCTCTGATTTGACTATCGCCCTGAGGTAACATAGATTTAAGTAATGTTTAGGTGTCTGGTAGAGAGCAAGCTACCTACCAATGTTTTAGTTGTGGACCTGGAGGCAAAGTGATGCGCGACGCCGTAATTGGTGTTTGTAAGATCTATATGGAAATAATATAATAATAATAATAATAATAATAATAATAATATAATAATAAAATATAATAATAATAATAATAATAAATATGATAATGATATCAAATTATAATAATATTTTTCGGTCGGCTGTGCTATAGTTAACGACCGAGATTGTTATGCTGATTCTGCTGGTAAGTTGAAACTTCTAATTTTAGTTTACCTTGTTAATGAATGCTGGTATGTCAGTTAGGCTAGGATTGAGATATATTTTGTTTAGTTTTCGATATTACAATAATTATAATAATTAACATTAATATTTTTGAGATTGTTTGAAAAAGCGTTGTATATTTTTATTTAACTTGAACGTTTGATATATTTATCAACAACAACAACAAACAACAACAACAACACACACAAACAACAGTAACAACAACAAACGCATGCAATTCAACAACAACAAACTGCAATAATGCAACAACACAGCAAACAAATTGCAATCAACAAAGCAACAGCTAAAGAATTATTTTGTTATGTTATATCAAAATAATGACCATGAATCAATAGATCAATTGATCAATAGATCACGAATGGGTAGTAGGGCAGTTTTTGATTTAACTGATTTACTGATTTACTGATTTACTGGATTTACTGATTTACCTGATTTACTGATTTAAACTGTTTACTGCTTTAGGGTATGTAAAAATGCACATTTTTTAATTGTAATAAAACATAAAATAAGAATAAATTTTCTAGTAAAAACAAAATGTTTTAAAGAAATAAAACAAAATAAATAAAAGTTTTTGTGTTACTGTTTACAAAATATGACTTAATCATAGATCTAACTAGATCAAAGATCAATAATCAATAAGATCTATGGATGGTAGGAGGACAGGTTTGCATAACACTGATTTCTATTTACTGCTTTAACTGATTTACTGATTTTACTGATTTACTGATTTTACTGATTTACTCCTTTAGCGTATGTGACCTAGTCATATTTTTTAAGTTAAATAAATAAAAAGGAATAAATTTTTAGAATCCAAAATGTTTAAAGAAATAAAACAAAAAAATGAATAAATTAATAAATTATGTGTTATGTATACAAAATATGACTTGAATCAATAGATCAATGATCAATAGATCAATTTCAATAGATCTCCAATAGATCATGGATGGTAGGAGGATATGGGGTGCGTGGTTTGATTAACTGATTTACTGATTTACTCTGCTTTAGAGTATGTAAAAATGCAAATTTTTTATAAGTTTATTATACATAAGTAGAAATATTCTTAGTAGAAACAAAAATGTTCTCAGTAGACAAAATAAAGTAATTAAAAATTTTTGATTGAAAAACATAAAAGAAAAAGCAAATGATAAATGTAAAATGAAACTTATAAATAAATAGCATACAATATATTTTAGTTGACGATGATTATAAAAAGAAAACGAGATTTGAAATAGAAATGTTGTCTGAGGCTAATCGAATGTTTACTAACTCAAACCGTAAACGCGGCTCCAGCAAATATCTCAATAGATCATAGAGTCATCGGAAAGTATGGAAGGCAGTTCGATTAACTGATTTACTGATTTTACTGCTTTAGAGTATGTAATTGCAAATTTTTAAAGTTATAAACATAAAAAGAAATAATTTTTTTTAAAACAAAATATTTAAAGCAAACAAAATAAAATAAAAGTAATAAAAGTTTAAATGAAAACAAAAAGGATCCAACATAAAGAATAAATGTAAAATGAAAAACTTATATAAATAAAAATAGCATACAATATATTTTAGTTGACGTTTATAAAAAGAAAACGAGATTTGAAAATAGAAATGTCTGTCTGTTGCTAAACGAATGTTTACTAACTCAACACCGTACCGGCTCCAGCACCGGTGCGGGTACCAATTCTGTCTCCTTCTCTGTCTCCTTTCTCCCTTCCTTCCTCATTCCTCCTCCTTCCTCCTTCCTCCGTCTTCTCTTATGCACTCCGTGCATTTAAACTTCTTTTATTTCAGTTAGGGACCCTCCTCCGGAGGGTTCCAAACACCATTCTTCCTCCTTCGTCCTCTCCTATTCCTCCCTTCTCCTTCCTCAGTTTTTCTCTTATGCACATCCGGCATTAATACTTCTTTTATTTCAGTTAGGGACCCTCCTCCGGAGGGTTCCAAACACCATTCTTCCTCCTTCCTCCGTCTTCTCTTATG
>JABUQX010064928.1:12500-17500 GCA_015478945.1 Trachelipus rathkii
TCAATTATTATTATTATATATTTTTATTATTATTATATTTTATATTATTATTTTATTATTATTATATTATTATATTATATATTTTTTTATTATATATTATTACTTTATTATTATTAATTTTGTATATTATTATATTATTATATTATTATTTATTATTAATTATTATATTATTATATTATTTTATCTCATTACTATATTATTATTATTATTATTATTATTATTATTATTATTATTATTATTATTATTATTATTATTATTATTATTATTATTATTATTATTATTATTATTATTATTAAATTATATTCTCCCACCTCGAGACTGGTCGAGGCTGGAGATTGTGAGTTATTCATTCTATTTTTTACACTCAGCCCCGTCTCACTCATATGTAATTGAGAACATGAGTGATGTGCTTTGAAGCTAATGGAATGATTTCTCAGCAAATTTGATAGGCTTGGCCAGGCAGCTATATCTCCCTTGGACCCATGAAACCCAGGAACCTTATCAATTATAAGTCGATTTTCACGAAACATGAAATGCTTAAAATGATATTGAAAAAAAAACGTCAAAAAATCAGGGAAAATAACCCTGAAAAAAATATGAAGTCGGAATCAGACAAATGCATGTCACACGCACACGTGTCTACGGGGGAATCCGCCCCCAGTTTTCCAAGACCGTGAGTGCTTGAAATATAATACAAAAAATAATCATCTGGCAGCTATTAAACTTGGGGGGGGGGAAATAATAAAATATAATTTTGCATGTTATAAGTATCAGATTGGGGGAAGCCATAACTTTTTTTAGGGTAATTTCTGGAGATTTATTTTACGTTTTTCTTTCATGGCAGTTTATTTATAGCATTTCGTGGAAGTTTCATGAAAATCGGTCAAAGTCGCAAATTTTGTTAAATTTTTCCATAGACAAATGTTATAAATTTGCCATATTGCAACTTCAGAGCATTTTCTCATGATTATTTCTATGGGATTTTTAAACTTTTTTTTTCCTTTTTATCAATAGCGAAAATTTTTCGGCGTAAGTTTCAAGAAAATCGTTTGCTACAAGTAATTGATAAGTACCAAACCCAGGCACCTTTCTTCAAGGGTTCCATTCGCTAGTAAGAAATTTTTTTAAAACTTAATTAACTTTTATTTTATTTAACTTTTATTTAACTTTAAACTTTTTATTTAGCTTTTTTATTTATCCTATTTTAACTTTTTTTTTTTAACTTCCAGAGAGGAATTTATTCGTTATATTTCGTTATAATGTTTTTCCGTTGAACAATTTAAATAACTTTACAACTTAATAAAGCAAAAAAAAAAAAAAAAAAAAAAAAAAAAAAAAAAAAAAAATCGTTTCTATGATTTCTCATTCTAAATAAACCTCAAAGAAACAAATGTCTAAATTTATTTATTTTTACCTATTTTAGCAAGTTTGTTTGCTTTCAATAAAAATTTTTTTTGCAAAAAAAAAAGAAAATGGCTACCAATAATCTTGGTTAATTTGTTCCTTTTTTTTTTTTTGTGATATTTTTTTTAAATTTATTTTATACTTCCTGTGTTTATAATTTTCATTTTAGAATTGTTTCATTATTCTCATAATTCAAACTGTTATCAAACGAAATGTTTAAGCAATCCACAATATATATATATATATATATATATAGTATATATAATCTCAATGATATCTGTTACTATGTGTATATCGATAATATTTATATACAAAAGGATTACCAATATTTAATATAGATAAAAATATACATTAATATATATTATATATTTTGACATAATATATTTATATATAATAATCTAATATATATATATTATATATTCATATATAATCATATAATATATATAAATATAAATATAATATATAATTAATTATATATATATATATATATTATAATATATATATATATATATATACTATATACTTATATATATTTATATATATATATTATATATTTATATATAATATATATTATATATATATATATATATAATATATATATTATATATATATTATATATTATAATATATCACTTATATAATATATATATATAATATTATATAATCTATATATAATATATAATATAATATATATACTATAATATATTATATTATATATATATATATAGTATATATATATATAATAATATGTATATATATATATAATAATAGATATATATAATATATATATATATATATTAATATATTTATAATTATATATATATAATATAATATATATATATATATATATATATATATATAATATAAGTTAATTTTAACCCACACGAAAATAAAAAAAAGTAAAATTGTGAGCGAGGCTTTCGAAAGGATCAACCACCTTTCCTCATTTAGGCTCAACTTTATTAAAAATACTAAAATAAAATAAAAAGGGGGAAATGCAAAAGTTGCAATTCCATCCAATTGGTTGGTTTATTTATTACGAAATGTTATTGTTTAGTTTTTTAACAAATACTGACAGCTTGAAAAAATTCTAGGACATAATTGCAAAAATCATCTATTAAATTAATAATAACAGAATTAAATTTTATATTTTAATATAAAATATTTCTTATGACTGTGTCCTTGACATCATTTCGGAAGAATAAAAACACATTCTCAACGTCGATTTTGTGTTCTTCTAGAATCCTATGCCTGTGTAATGATGAATTATTATCTCCAATCCTCAAAGAATAGTTATGCTGGTATTTTCTTCTTGATACATCAGAGGTTTCCCCTATATATATACATACTATTACAATCCTTACAGGGAATCTTGTAAACTCCTGAATTACTGTGTTGCTGCTTAGTAAATTTTTGGCTATGAAAGTACTTTTTAATAGTGAAAGGAACACTGGATACGATTGTAAACTCTTTTAGCATGAATTTATTAAGATTTTCTGATGGAAAGGAATATTTATTTTAAAATTATTATATCCAATCTAGTTATACTGGTATTTTCTTCTTGATGCATCAGAGGTTTCCTCTACTTATATATACTATTACAATCCTTACAAGGAATCTTGTAAACTCTTGAATTACTGTGTTGCTGCTTAGTAAATTTTTGGCTATGAAAGTACTTTTTAATAGTGAAAGGAACACTGGATACGAGTGAAAACTCTTTTGGCATGAATTTCTTAAGATTTTCTGATGGAACAGGAATATTTATTTTAAAATTATTATATTCTACAGACTCTGATCTATTTTCTTGTAAACGACGCTTCTTTTTAGCGGCCGTAAGAGCTCTAGAAACAAAATGTACAGGGTATCCCAATGTTTTGAAAACTGATTTAATATGCATAATTTCCTCATCCAAGAACCGAAGGCTGCGCAACTTAAATGCTCTCAGAAAAAAATTTTTTACAGAAAATCTTAAGAAATTCATTCCAAAAGAGTTTTCACTCGTATCCAGTGTTCCTTTCACTATTAAAAAGTACTTTCATAGCCAAAAATTTACTAAGCAGCAACACAGTAATTCAGGAGTTTACAAGATTCCCTGTAAGGATCTTAATAGTATATATATATATATATATATATATATATATATATATCAATAATATATAAGAATATAAAATATATATATATATAATATATTAATTATATTGAAAATATAAAATATTAATATATATTATAGTAGAACCACTAGTAATACACGAAGAAACATCAGACAATAAACTAATCTTCAGATTGAGCAATAATCATCATTACAAAGGTATTGGAAGTTAGAAGAACAAAAAATCGATGAGAATTTTTGATCTTTTCTGAAAATGATGTGCACAGGAGACATTCAATAGAATCAGTTTTATCAACAAATGTAAAAAAATTTCCGTTGCATTACCATATTTAAAATAGATGATTTTACAAATTATGTTCCTAAATATTTTTCAAAACTGTCAGTATTTGTTAAAAAATAAACAATAAAATTTCGTAATAAATAAACCAACCATTGGATGGAATGCAAACTTTTGCATTCCCCATTTTATTTATTTAGTATTTAATAAAGTATTAGCCTAAAACCCGTAAGAAAGGGTTGATTTTTACCGCAAGCATCGCTCACAATTTATTAAGCGTTTGTTATTTAATTCTTGTTGTAAATTAACACGCCAAACACTTATAAAATTGAACACTTACATAGTGTTTCAGAATCTATAATTAATTATATATATATATATATTATATATATATAATATAATAATTAGTATATATATATATATAATATATATTATACGTATATTATTATATATATATATTATAATATAATATTAATATATAATATTATATCTAAAATTAATATGTTCGCAAGCATAGCATCACTGATACTATCAGAATAAAGTAACCTTTAGTACTCAAAAATAGACAAATACTATTAGTTGTGATTAATTATTTAGGAAATATAAATTAATAAATAAAATTTAATATTATCAAATTCTAAAATATAATACTAATTATAAAAACAATATAATATCTCATTCAGAACATACCATTATTATGTAGGTAAGCGCGTATTACTAAGTAAAACTAAATATAAGACCATTAACTACATCACGAGGTCATTGACCAAAGTATAGGTTATATAATATATATATATATATTTAGAGATAAATCAGCCGCACATTACCCTAAATAGATATCTGTTATATGATGATGCATAAAATATATGTATTTCAATATTTATTATAAATTAATGAACTTTAAATTTAATTAATTTTCTAACATAAATAACAACAAAGTATGCTTTCCTAGACGACGTAACTAAACCGGAACACTTTACTCGGACGTGCATCGCCGAACAATTTCTTTTGTAAAAGTCATTATTACCAAAGTAAAATATAAGTGGTAGCTTCCTTGATTACTCTTTAGTTTGATTTATACTTTTATCCGCCTAGTGTGTTGTTGTTGTTGTGTTCCAATTTTTTAATCAGCAGTTATATATTATATATATATATAATATATATATATATATTATATATTATATATAGATATACTATATATATATATATA
>JABUQX010064928.1:25000-32500 GCA_015478945.1 Trachelipus rathkii
AATATATATATATATAATATATATATATTATATATATAATAAAATTAGTATAATATATATATTATACATTATATATTATTATATATATATTAATTATATATAATATAATAATATTATATTAATATATATACATATATATATATATATATTATTAATATAGTATATATATATATATAGTATTATATATATTATATATAATATATATATATTCAGAGCTGATGATCGTTGCGGCACCAAGTATGCGCCTATGCGCATAGCGCCTCATGCCAGTTTCCAAATGTAGCGCAACGGCGCAATAGGCGCAACAATTTTTAAAAAGGCGGACTAAGCAAAGCGCCAAGCCAATTCTGTCGCCATATAGCCGCGCCTATGAACAAGAACAAAGCATTTTTTTTTACCCATAAAAGTTAGAACTTAGAAGCTTGGCAGAAAAATGCATTTAAAAGGATGAAAATAGAAAACATTATATATATATATATAATAGCTTATTTATATAATATAATATATAAAAATACTATATAAATATATATATATTATAATATATATATATATATTATATATAATTATATATACTATATATATTTATATATAATATTATATATTCATATATTGTATAAATATATATATAATATATATATATATATATATATATCATATATATAATTATATATATATTATTATTATATATTAAAAATTTACTAATATATAATATATATATATATATATATAATATATAATAGATATATATATATAATAATATATATATAATATATAATATATAAATAATAATTATAACTGGTTCAGTAGTTCTTAACTACAAATAAATTGCAAACTAATGGCTCTGAAAGAATTTTCAACTTCCTGCAGCGCTCGAGTTGACTCCTGAGGGAAACATGAATCACAAGGACAATGAGGAAGGAAAAAGAGACGTGTTAGTGGAGAGGAAAAGAACGTAGTAGATATTAGATTACGTGATTTAATTACATCAAAATTAATAAGGTGTCATTTTCTTCACTATATAAAAGCATGCCATAATTATATTATCGCACTAGAGTTTTACTTTGCAAATAAATTTAGAAAACATCCACCAGCGGCCGAAAAGTCTAGGCCAAAGCGATTAGCGATATGCGACCTAGTACGCATTTTTGATTCCAAAATATAGGCGCAATAGGCCGCTAATGCGCATAGTCCGAGCGGCATAGGCGCATAGGCGCAGGCGCACTCAAAAAATTATAGGCGCGCCCACCAACTCTGATTCATATACTATAATAAATAATATAAATAATATATTATAATATATAATAACTATATATATAATATATAATATATATACTATTATAATATATATATATATATATAATATAATATATATATTTATTACATACTAGATATATAGAGAGAGAGAGAGAAAGAATGAGAGAGAAAGATAGAGAAGAGAGAGTCAATCGCTCGAACTCAACACCTCGTAAACTTACCTCTAAGTTAATGTCAAATCTACAAAATTGATCTACGATATATATATATATATATATATATTATATATAATTATATATACTATATATACTAATATAATATATAATATAAATATATATATAATTTATATATATATATTTATAATACTACTTAATTCATTCATAAATATTATAATTATTTTTATAAAATATATATATATATAATATATATATACTATATATATAATAATATATATATTATTATATAATAATTATATATATATATAATATATACTATATATTTATACCTTTATATAAATATAATATAATATATACTAATAATAATATAATATATATATATACTATTATAAATAATACTATTAAATATATATATAATATACATATAATATATATATATTATATACATATATATTATATATATATAATACTATATATATATAAAATATATATTACTATATATACTAATATATAATTATATAATATAATATAGATTTAACCCACCAGAAATTGCACCGAACGCCCTGAATATATACCTTACATATATAATATATATTATAGTAATATATATATATAATAATATATTATATAAATATATATTATATAATATATATTATATATATATATATATATATATATATATGGAAGAGGGAACGGTAGCGCACCCTAAGCGAAAAGATAACCCCATATTTGGCTTATATGAAGTATTATGGTATATCCCGATGAATTCAAGTGCCCAATGGTTCGCACCTCTTTTGCTCAGATCCACATTCATCTTACACTAGAGTAGGCTCTCCTTTATCACACCACATAAAACACTATTACAAACAACGCTTTCTTCCTAAAGAAAATAAACATAAATGGCAACTACACGATTAGCCCAGGAGAAGCTTAGAGAGGCAGCTTTCAAAAATAACCCCAACCCCCATCAGCACTTGGGACTTGGAGGCTTCTGGTGGAGGGATTGGTGCCCTCACGAAATTGCCCATCAACACTTAGGACTTGGAGGCCTCCGGTGGAGGGGTTGGTGCCCTCACAAAATTGCCAGCCTCCAACCATCAACACTTGAGACTTGGAGGCCTCCGGTGGAGGGGTTATTGCCCTCACGAAATTGCCGGCCTCCCCCCATCACCACATGAGACTTGGAGACCTCCGATGGGGGGGTTGGTGCCCTCACGAAATTGCCGGCCTCCCCCGCATCACCACTTTGGGACTTGGAGGTCATCGGTGGAGGAATTGGTGTCCTCACGAGATTGCCCATCACCACTTTTGACTTGGAGGCCTCCGGTGGAGGGGTTTGTGCCCTCACAAAATTGCCGGCCTCCTCCCATCAAGACTTGGAGGCCTCCGGTGGAGGGGTTGGTGCCTTCACAAAATTGCTGGCCTCCCCGCCATCACCACATGGGACTTGGAGAACTGCGATGGAGGGGTTGGTGCCCTCACGAAATTGCCGGCCTCCCCCTACCAGGACTTGAAGGCGCTGGGTGGAGAGGATTGGTGTCTGCGTACCATCATCGCCGGGACTTAGGCCTCCAGGGTGGAGGTGTTGGTGCCCTCACGAAATTGTCGGCCTCCCCCATCACCACTTGTGACTTGGAGACCTCCGATGGAGGGGTTGGTGCCCTTACGAAATTGCCGGCCCCCCCCATCTCCGGTGGAGGTTGGTGCCCTCACGAAGTTGCCCATCAACACTTGGGACTTGGAGGCCTCCGGTGGAGGGGTTGGTGCCCTCACGAAATTGCCAGCCTCCAACCATCACCACTTGAGACTTGGAGGCCTCCGGTGGAGGGGTTGGTGCCCTCACGAAATTGCCGGCATCCCCCCATCACCACATGGGACTTGGAGACCTCCGATTGAGAGGTTGGTGCCCTCACGAAATTGCCGGCCTCCCCCCTATCACCACTTGGGACTTGGAGACCTCTGGTGGATTGGTTGGTGCCCTCACAAAATTGCCTGCTTATTCTGATACACAGTCTACTTTCTTAATTAATTCCTGCAACGTTCTCGGTCTTAAATCTTATTTCCTCTTTGTTGAAATATTATCACCTCTCCTCTAAGCTTTACCAATACTCAGTTGTTTGATGAGAGTTCTGAGAGTAAACCATACTCGGTTCCCACTTACTACCTCTATCCTCACTTTTCAAAGAAAGGCGGTGGGCTGTTGCTGTGTCTATTTGTGCAACGATGTTGTTTGTTCCCGTGTTTCTGATTGGGAGTCTCACCAATTTTCTACCTTATGGCTCAAGCTACCTTGTTAATCTACTACAAAATTTATCTGTTCTGTATATCAGTCTCCTAACTCAGCTGACTACATTAAACTCTTCGACTATTTGAACTCTAAATTAGAACAAAATCTCTCTTCTTCACCTTTCACTGAAATCAACATTCTTTCTGATTTCAACGTGCACTGCAGCCAATGGTTTTCCTCTAATTCTTAAGACACAGCTGGTAAACTTGCCTACCGCTTCTCTATCCAGATTGGCTCGAGCAATTGTTGCAGTTCCCTATCCTTTTCCCTGATCGTCTTGGAGATGAATTCACCATTCTAGACCTTTTCATAACCTCTAATCCTCCTCCTTATTCTGTCTGTTAAACTTGGTTTCTCCCATTAATTTCTTATATCTGTATCCTGTTAAATCTCTTCAATCTTCAGTAAGAAAGACCCCCGAATAGTGCGAAGAAACGTTTTTGGTACTTCGGTGACGCTAACTGATATGATTTATATACTTTATATATGATTTATATATATTTATGATTTATAGTACTTTTTGATTTCCCATGAAATGCCTACTGCTTCCGTAGGAGGGGAACCTTGGAGTGTGCTGAGCTCATTACCAAAGCGCTTCTCCCTGGTATGGAGGCGTACATTCCGTATTCTTTCCCTTCAAGTAAGCCTATCAAACCCTGATTTAATTCTGCTTGGTCTTCTTCTTTTCGCCACAAGGGGGCGCTGCCTTCAAGAATTACCGTCGTTTTCTAACTACAGAAATTCTCGCAATTTAAATTTCATCCGAGAATGTGCAAAATCTATTCTCCTTAACATCAGAATCTCATTCTCCTCCGTAGAAAATGTAGTAGCCTTTCTGGTTCCTCTTCCTCACGTCCTTTGCTTTGCGTCCTCTAATTCTGTTTCTTCCTTTTCCCTCCTGTAGTATTTTCCGAAGGTACAATTGCCGTTTTACCTTCCACTAAAGATAAATTCTTCGCTTAAAACCTTTACTTCTAATTTCCCCTTAGACGATACCGATGCTATTCCTCCTCCACCCCTTCACCTCCTCCACCCCTTCACCTCCTCCACCCCTCCAACTCATTTATGCCTTTTATTCCAATTTTTTCTAAAGATGTTATTTCCGCCATCTCTGAGTTTGACACTAGTAAGGCGTACGGTCCTAATTGCATTCCTCCTGTGGTTCTTAAAACTTGTTCTTCCATGCCTGCACCTTCCTTAGACCTTCCTTTACTGCTGGAAACATGCACTCATTCAACCTCCGTCGGAACTTCCGTCCTTTTTAAAGTATTCGAATCTATCCTTAATAAGGAGGAAAATTTTAAAATATTTCAATTCTTTAAATCTTATCTCTGATCGCCAATATGGCTTTCTTAATAAACGTTCTACTGACCACCTTCTTTTCCCTCTCCTTGATACTTAGTCCTGTGCAATTGGGCATTTTTGTGAATCTTTCGTTATGGCTCTAGATATTTCGAAAGCCTTCGATATAGTTAGACAGAAAGCTTTGATTTCGAAACTTCCTTCGTTCTGTATATATCCTTCTCTCTGTGACCTTCTCTCTGATTTTCTCTCCGGCCGTTATATATAAACAGTTGTAGACGGTTACAGTTCACCCTTTAAATCTATAAATGGTGGTGTTCCTCAGGGATCTGTCTTATCCCCACTCTTTTCCTAGTTTCCATTAATGACCCTCTCTCTATTAATTCTTTACCTATCCACTCCTTTGCAGACAACTGCATATTTCATTTTGAAAATGTCCCACCCAACAGCAAGCTTCTCTAAGTGGGAAGGAAGCCTTGGAGTCACTCATCTCTGATCTTTCTCGAATTTCTGATTGTGGCAATGGGAACATGGTTGTTTTCAATTTCTCAAAATCTCAACTCCTTCATCTTACACCTCTGCATAATCTTACACACAACTACAACATCTTCTTCGAAAATATAAACTCAAACCTTCTTCTGCCCTTAATGTTTTATTAAAACGCTCATACTGAAGAGGTCTTTACTAAACACGAAAGCTATAAGGCGACGTTTATAATTTTAATTATTTTAACAATTTAGTTATATACATTCTCCTAAGTACTGTGATATCATTAAATTAAGAATAATTACAATGTGTATAAACTTAAATTTTAGTTCTAAAAATTTGCAAATTTAAACCTAATTTGGAAAAATTAAAATGTCCACTTCTCAACATAGAATTCAATCAGCAGTGAAAACAGAAAAATAAAAAGAAGGTGTTGCAGAAGGGAGGTGAATCTTGAAATATCGGTTAGTTTAAAGAAATATATATATATATATAATATATATATATATATAATAATATATATTAATAATAACAATAACCCGTATAACTTATATAATATATATATAACATATATATATATATATATATATATATATGTATATATATATAACAGCACTCAACCAACACAGCCAGCCCATATTCTTCTTTGCTGCTAGCAAGATGTAGCAGCAGCCAGCAGCCAGTGCCATATGTATATATATCAGCAGCCAGCCAGCAACCAATAGCCAATATGCCATAATATAGCATAATAATAGCCAACCAGCCAGCCAGCAATAATAGCCCGCTCAACTGTATATATCTTTAACCAACATATATAACAAGTGATTATTTGTATGTGACAATTTGGGCTATCCATATTTTACAGTTTTCTTTAGCTTATAATTTTTTTTATGGGTACCTTATTTTTTTTTTTATTTCAGATATTAGAATTTAAATATATTAATTATTTTATCCGAAATGTGCATTAAGAACAAGTAAATGTTTATTTTAAATTTTTTTCTTAAATTAAACGAGTGTTTTATTGGATTCTTAGACAGGAAAAAACAACATAGTAAAATTGTTCTTCACATTGAATGCAATCTTTCCAAATTTTCTCTCCACTTTTCCGGAGGCACGAGCCGTTACCATTTGTAATTGATTAAAAATAGCATTATTCAATGGCGATGATTTTTACACTTTTGTTTAAATTTTACATGATCTTTCATTTGTATTATGTAATGTATTCTTTCAAGATGATATATTTTCATAAAAATAGGAAATTTTATCATAATTTTACGAAATTTGAAGAAGATCATTCGTTTTCTATAATAATAAATTAGGCTATTTTAAGTAGCACGAGTGCAGGAGTCTCCTCTGATATATATATATATATATATATATATATATATATATATATATATATATATATATATATATATATATATATATATATATATATATATATATATATATTTTTTTATGTTTTTTTTATATATATATATATATATATATATATACTATATATATATATATATATCATTATAGTATGTAAAGTATTTTCAGTGCATTTTTCGAACACCGCCATAAAGTAAGGCATTTTTAATTGCTTTAAAATATTCAACTGTTTTGCTAAAATAATTTTCGAAACACTCTTTTAATTTTGGGACTGCAATTAAAATGCATGAACATACGCTCACACACACACACAAACACACATACACACACACACACACAAACACCTACCTACACGCACACACACACTCCTACACACCTACACACACATACGAATTGAATGAGATGAACTTGAATGAGATTTAAAAACTCGCTGCTGAGAGGCTAAAGATTGCTAAATCTAGATATGAGGAGGACCTTTATACATGGGACACTTTGCTTGATCAATTCTGAACGATCTTCATAGAATCTTTACCGTGTAATCCGCCCTTAAATCCACATTAACTTTTGGATTACAAATTAAAGTTCTAACATGGTTTATCTCAATAATAATAAATATAATAA
>JABUQX010064928.1:35000-54712 GCA_015478945.1 Trachelipus rathkii
ACCCTTTCATCTCAAACACTTCCAATTTCTTCTTGGACCTACCAGCATCCAACCCCCATGTTTCACACCCATATAGTACCGCTGGAACACAAATTTTTTTCCAAACATACTTATCTTAAGTTTATGTGATAAACCCCCCCCTTTCCATAAGACCACTCAAAGCTCCCATTCCTTCTCCTACTCTGTGATCTATCTCTTCTTCTTCCCTCTTTCCCTTTTGAATCATACCTAAATATCTAAAAACCTTTACTTCTTCTAATACACCTCCCTACTCTAATGTCTAAACATCCCTCATCTAGTTCCCTCCTCCTCATTACTAACTTTACACTCTTACCTGGTTTATCCTAGGCCCTTCTGTCCACACACTCTCTCTAAACTCCTTCTTAAAATACTACAGCCCCACTAGATCTTATACCAAGGGTGTATCATCCGCAAATAATTAACATGTTCACTTCCATCTATCACCCATATATATATATATATATATATATATATATATATATATATATATATATATATATATATATATATATATATACTATATGCTGCTATCTTTCCTTGCTATATGCGGCGCCAATATACATATGATAACCATCTTCAGCACAGCCAGCTCTGTAGCTACAGCTCAACAACTATTGTATGTAGCCAGCCTTAACCAGCCTCCAGCTCAACCAGTAGCCAATAACAATGCAGCAGCCAGCAGCCAGCCAGCAACGTAGCCAGCAGTAACGCAGCAACAACCAGTAGCTGCTCTCCTTTAGCTAGTAATAATAATATATATAATAATAATAATAATATAATATGTATATAATATGTAGCCAGCCAATAGCCAATATAATATGTATACCACTAGCCTTTCAGCTCAACAACCAACGCTGTATCAATGCATATGTACTGTATCATATATCATATACTGTATGTAATATGGATAATATATATGTATATGTCGCGTAGCAGCAACCTTGGCACTGCTGCTCAACCTAACAATAACTGTAGCCAATAATAACTCTTCTCTTCTTCTTAACTATCTAGTACCACAGTATAGCATATGTGCACCATAGCAGCCAATATGACCTATACATAACCATAATAATATATACCTATATATATATATATATACATATTATATATATATATATAAGCATATATATATATATATGTAATATATAATAATATATATAAAGTATATATAAACATATCGCGCCTTATGTATGTATATATCTTCTTTCATATATAACATATCATATATATACTCAGCACTCTTCAACCAACATATATGCCATATGTACCAGTATATATGCAGCTGTGCCTTCTTCCAACCAGTAGCCATGTATATGTATATATATATATCATGCTATCTTATATACCATAATATATATGTATATCATCATGTCCTTTATGTATATAACCATGTATCAGCACCAACTGTGCTCAACTATAACCTTCTTCAACTGTATATATGTTTATCATGTAATATGTATATGTAATAATGCTGCTATATAACCAACCAGCAACCATATATAATAATATAATATATATGTGTATATATGTATAGCATAACAATATATATATATATATATATGTTAGATGATTGTATGTACTTACATATATATATATGTATATATATATATATATGTATAACCAACCTTAATCATAATAACTAATTATAATAATATATATATATATATGTATATATAACCAACAACCAACAACAGCATATGTATATGGGTATATATAAATTATCAAATATATATATATATATGCCATACATATATAATAATAATATATATATCAAACATATGTATATATGTATGTATATTTATATAACGATCTTATCCTTCCTTCTTCCTTCTTCATATGTATATGTACCAGCCAACCTTAATATATATCTAATAATAATATGTATATATATACAGGTATATATACTGCTCATGTATATATATATATATATAACAATATAGCAACATATATATATATAACTTATATATATATATAATATATATATATATGCTATATATATATATATTGCTATATATATTTTTTTTTTTTTTTTTTTTTACAGATTACCTGCACCACTCACGGGCTGGGATGCACTTTGCAAAGGAGGGGCAGGGGAAGTAAAACCTGGAAAACCTACTTGAAGCCCAAGGCCTAACGCAAATCTCTCAGGTGTTGCAGACAGTGGGTTTAAGAGAGGAAGGAATTCTAAATCGTGGAAAAGCAGAAGATGCCAGAGGTTCCACACAGAACAAGATGGCTGGAAGAAGGACATACAACCGAACGAGTCCTAGTTTTTTTCAATGCTCACGCAAATAAAACTCGAGGAAACATGGCACCTTAATTGCGAGGGCGACGCAATGGAGGTGGAATGCGGGTGGCCAACTCCCCCTGAGCCTCTACCGTTGTAGTACCTATAGAAAGAGAGAGTGCGCCAACGTCACGTCCGCAGAGAAGAGGGTCAAGAGAGTTAGAAAGTAGGGACAGTTAATTAGTCTCTTAGCTTTTAGACTCAACTCTGTCCAACAGAAGGGTGGAGCCGGAGCCCCAGATGTGTGAGAACAGTACTCAAACAAAGGGCGAATAAAATGCCTGTAAATAGGTAGCTGTGCAGAAAGAAAAATTCCCACCAACCTGAACAGAACTCCCCAGTTTCTTCCAGAGGCCACCTTAGCAGCAAGATTGTGATATAGGGTTTCCAAGATAATTTTTTGTTTATGTTTAAAGGCCAAGAATGTTTATGTTGTCAACAGGGAGACGTTAGAACCAAGTCAGAAAGACAGGAAGGAGTCAGGAGATTGTTTTTGAGGAGAGTCTAAAAGTAGTTGAGTTTTCAAGAGTTGAGATTTCTGAGATTTGTGGCTTGCACAGGAAATCCGCCAGGTCAGGCAAGAATAGGAATCAAGCTGAAAGACAAAGAGGCAACTCTGGTGCAAGAGGAGCAGATTTGAGAAATGAGTGGAAGAATGGAGAGTTGGTCATCGGCATAGAGTGAACAGAGTTAGAAGTACAGCTAAGGAGATCTGGTTGAAGAAAAGTAAGAATAAAGTTGCAGATAAAAACAGAACCTTGAGGAACGCCACAATTAACAGGAAAGGAGGAAGAAGTGTCATCAACGAGTGCTGATATGCAGCGACCAGAGAGAAAACTTGACAGAGTAAAAGCAAGAAGGAGAAGGGAGCTTAGAGTAGCGACGCATGCATACTCGATCAAAGCCTTTGATATATCGGTGCCATACCGGGCTCCTATTGCGGTCTACAGGGGCCGAAGACCCATAAGTGTCAGTAAAGATAAGGATAGTATGTCACCAGTTGACCTCGAGCGTCGAAAGCCATACTGATGATCCGAAAGAAGGGAATGAGTGATAGGAAATGGGGTGAAGAGTTTCAAAATCTTAGATAGAATACAAGTGAGAGGCTACGGACGATAGTTGAAGGATCAGAGCGGCTGCCGTTTTCCGGGATTGGTTGGACATATGCGCTGGCACTGAGAAATATACCACAGAGGTATTAAGGCATAGAAGTAGGGGATGGATCCGAGGACAGGGGCCAGCTCTGGAGGCTTTCTCCCCTCAGAACACGGGGGAGAGGAGCCACCATCAGGCCACTAGCCTTCCCTGACACTCATGAATCTCAGAATCCCAAACACCCGATCATGCGTAATCACCGGAAGAAAGGCATGGGAAATCTGAGAGGAGGGAGAAGCAGGAGGAGGATGCCGGAATCGTCAAGGGTAGTAGATAGAAAAGGAGGCCGAAGAGATTAGCCTTTTCAGTAGGAGAGTTAGCTACAAAACCGTCAGAGCGGATAAGTGGAGGAAAGGCAGATTTACAAAAAGTTATTAAGAGATGTTTTTACCAAGAGGCAGAAATTTTTATCAGTAGGAGGCAAGTAGGTTGTGCTTTCTTTTAGTGGCGCGCTTAGCCTGTCCGAATAATGTACAACGATTCGAGCAGAATGAAATTAGTAAGAGTGATAAGGAGAACGAGTTTTTCCATACCCGATACGCAATGTCTCTCTCCCTAATGGGAGAACATTCCCCATCGAACCATGGATTTTGTGGAGAAAAAGATTTAGTTGAGAAGATGGAATGAACCCGCTCATACCCTCAACGATTACGGCTACCTTTTTAGCGGTGACCGAGGGTCTCGAGTCAAAGCAAGATTCACTCCAAGCATAGTTAGCAAAAGAAACGACGCAACGCCCCCCATTAGCGATTAAAGTGCCAGAAGAGGCCGTTTGGGGCATGTTGGAGCTGCTGGAGAAAAAGTTTTTAAAATTAAGAGCTACAAGATTGTGGTCAAGAGTTACCGATAGGAGGAAAATGGTATTTATATCGAGAAGGAGTAGTGGTGAAACATAAATCAAGCGTGTTCAAGGATTGGGTTAGGACGATCTAGTATGTGTGTGAGTTCTTTAATTAGCTGCTCCAGATCGTTAAGAATACTGAATGTTTTGGCCTCCTCCCTCCTGCATCAGTATCAGAGGAGCCCAACCACTCAGTGTGATGAACGTTGAAATCACCTAAATAGATGATCTCAGCATTTGGATGGGAAGAGGTAACAGTCTCATGAGAAGTAGTAAGATATTCAAAAAGGAGGTGAAAATCTGTTCCGTTAGGGGAGCCGTAGCAGAAACACAAGAAACACAAGATAATGGTAGTAGTAAGGGAGAAAGATTTTTAAAGAAGCCACAAGAACAATAAATTAGGAGATTAGTTCTCAAGACGATGTTTACGAGGTAATTTAATCATTATATAGCTCCAGGAACTCACCAAAACAGTCTGAAATTATAGAAAGGTTAACGGATGGAATCGTTAGTTTGTTTGAAAAAGAATCCCTAGCTTGCTAGGTCTCAGACAGTAATAAAACGTTAGGTAGAGAGTTAGCGAGGGTGATATTCCACAGATTCATGGTTGGCATTGGCTACGAACGTTAGCAAAGTCAATGAAGGCCCCCAACCACCACGCCACCATCTACTCTGTCCAGTCAGTGCTCAGTGGACCTTCTCTAAACAAAAACACATCGACCATACACAGCCCACCCAAAGAACCCTCAGGTGCACTTTAACAACACCTGCACACACACACACACACACACACACACACAAGATCACAAACAAAAAATAATAATATTAATTAAAACTTTAGAAAAGCTAAAAGCTGCATTAATGAATAAATTAAATGCGTAAAAAACTTAAAAGATTAAAGGTAAACACTAAAAACTTATCTTAAGATTTTGTTTTGTTCAAGGGTGGCTATGTTTCATTTCCATCTAAGATCTTTGGCCAAGGGCGCCAAGTTCGTGGAGTAGGCTTACGTGATAGATCAATAAAAATTGTTTGTGGATAAACTTATGCATATAATAATAATAATAATATATATACATATATATATATATATATATATATATATATATATATAACTAACAATAATATATATACAACATATGTATATGAAATAATTATATGTAACCAACAGCAGCAGCATATATGTATATATATACACTTCAACCTTGTAACCAGCATACTATATGTCATGTAACAACCTTAACCTTTATATATGTATATGCCTCCGCTGGCAGCTGCACCAATATATATCATAAGGCTACTCTCTCTCATAGCCAACATCTTCTTCTTCTTTGCCAATAACCATCATGCCAACTGCTCCTTCATGACATGTAGTATATGTATATGTATGTATGATATATATATGCTGCTATATACTCTGCCGCATATATCTTGCCCAGCATAACCAACTCTTTCTTCATCTTCCTTCTCTCCTCTCTCCTGCCTCCTCATCTATCTGCCTATATACGCTAACCATATGGGTTTACACTGATTTTTAAGGTAGTCTAATTAGCCATGCTTCCCTATTAAGTTCTAGCTTTTTAAGGAAAATGCTTTATCCCTGTTCATAGGCGCGGTTATAGGCGCAGAGAATGTGCGGCTATGCTTAGTCCGCCTTTTTAAAATTTGTTGGAATTTCCACAATTAATTACACACACACACACACAGTCACGTACGAGAAAAATAATAGTATTAATTAAAACTTTGAAAAAGCTAAAAGCTACGTGTGAATAAATTAGTACGGCAAAAAACTTAAAAGGAAGACAAAAGGTAAAACACTAAAGAAAACTTATCTTAAGATGATTACTAAACATGAACTGAAAGATTGGGTTATGTTTTCATTCCATCAGAGATATTCTTAAGCGCCAATTCGTGACTAATTTATAAAATGATTAAATATTTTGTATTAAAAATCTAAATATATATATATATATAACATATATATATATATATATATATATATATATATAACTTATATATATATATATATATATATATATGTATATAATAATATATATGCTATATACTTTTGAAACATATAAATATTATATATACCGTGCTTATATATATATATATATATATATATACTCATATAACTACAATAATATATGTATATAACATGTATGTATATGTATATGTATGTATATAATATCATATATATATAATATATGCTCTGTATCATATGTATGTCTAGAACATTTAGGAAGTATTGTATCACTAGAATCGCTATGTAAATATGCCAGCCAACAATAATAAATATATATATATCTTTCTGTATACCATATATATCTTATATATATGCAGCAACCAATAACCAGCTCAACATAATATATGTAATATATAATATACATATAAATATATATATATTTTTAATTTACAATATAATCGCTTGTAAAATATCTTCTATAATAACCCTTGGCAATAACCAGCCAGCAGCAATATATATGTTATATATGTACAACCAATAACATATGTATAGCAACGGCAACCAGCTGTAGCTGCGCGCATCACGCTCATAACAACAGTAACCAGCCAGCAGCTCGCTGCCAGTGCTGTCTTCTTCTTCTTCTTCTTCTGTCTTCTTAACTCTTCTCTCTAAAGTCTTACACTTCTTCTTAGAATGATACGAGTTAGCCATGCTTCTAAATTCTAACTTTTAAGGGTAAAAATGTGTTCCTGTTCATAGGCGCGGTTATAGGCGCGGAGAATTGGCTGTGCTCCTATGCTTAGTCCGCCTCGCCTATGCGCCTTTGCCCCTACAAATTGATAGTGCGCCATAAGCCGCAACATAATATATATATATAACCGCCCTGCCTTTACACACACACACACACTATAAATATATATATATATATATATATATATATATATATATGCTGCTATGCTGCCAACAACCAGCTGCCTGCTCTTTGCTGATATATAAAACTTGTAGTTGTTGTTAAAGTATATATATGTATATATAATAACTTGTAATAATATATATATATGTAATATATATATGTATATATATATATAATAATATATATATATATATAACCAATATAAATATCGTATACTCATATGTATATCGTTATTAAAGAGTACAACTATATATATATATGTATAATAGCCAATAATATATATACCATATATAATAATATATATATATATATATATAACTTAATAATAATATATATATATAATATCAACAATATATATATATACTATATTACGATATATATATATATATATATATATATATATGTATATATATGTAAAGCAAACCAATATGTATATATATATATATATACTTATATATATATATCTTAACAACAACATGCTATATGCTCTTCTGCTGCTCAAATACGCTTAACTCTGTATAATAACGGCCAGCAACATAGCAGCAACATATATATATATGCTTAACAACAACCCTTAATAATAGCAGCAACTATATATATGCTGCTGCTCTTTTAACTTAGCATATATACACTAACATATATATACCTTATATATATATATACTACGTGCCATGCCATATACCGCCACTGCCTCTCATATATATAACATAACCAGCAACATATATACATGCCATGCCACGCGCCTGCCATACACCCTCATATTTGCTGGCTCCTCAGCAGCAGCAGCAGCAACCACGCCCTGTAATATATATGCTTTATATGTATGTAACCCAACCATAACCTTAACGCTATATATATATATATATCTTTCTTATAAGTAGGAGGGCCTTGTTGAAGAAATATGAAGGAATCAAATAGATGCTAAAAGGGTTAAGTTAATAAAAATTATTGTTTACTGGCTGTTGTCTAATCCATACAGACTTGGTTCCTATGTGCTGGAACCTCGTTCAGATAAAATTTATACACTAACATTAAAAAGCAAAAATTATTGAGTTATGTAGATTTAAATTTAAAGTTTGGATAATTTAATTTTTGTTAAAAATATTTTTATTGATTGCTCAGAGTATGTTACACAGCCATTACATATCCAGCTCATTCATAAATCTGCTTTTGTGTATTAGAAATTAATTTGAATTTGATAATGCAAAAGATTAGAATCAGTTGTTTTGTAAAAATTACATGCATGGAAGAAATAGTTATGTTTGGTTAATGTTAATGGACTGAGTTGTAAGTAGCAGTGAAGGTGTCAAGGAATTTGAATTATCATGTAGAGATGTGTTTGTGTTGAGAGAGTCGACGTTTAAAATCATGGGTTTCACCAATGTATAAGGGTCTGTCCTTTTAGAATTTTGTAGCACATTAGAGAGAGATTCATTCAGAGTTCCAGTTGATAAATCATGAAGTTTCGTTTTTTTTAAAGAGGGAGGTGTCAGAGGGAAGTGACATTAGAGTTCTTGGAAGATATTTTCTAATGAGTTGAGAGGAAGTGGTGTAGGGAAAAGTTTAGAGTAAGGAGGCAGTTGATAGGGATTATGTCTATTAGCCTTTTCAATATATAGGACAATGTGAGGGAGGATGAAGTTTTTAAAATGGAGAGTAAGTCAGTTCAGGTTGAAAGGTGGGGACAGGCTTTGCCATGACTTTTACGTAAAGGGATGAAAAGTATAATTTTAGTCTTTCTGTATGTGAAGAACTCAGTGGATGTAACAGGGATTGGATGTGGTTTCTATAATGGTAATTGAATAATATTCCCTGAGGGTGAATGAGAGTCAACTGATATCTAAAAACAATTTATGATGTTTATTTTGAAGTGTTTCAATGGTGAAATTTAATGATGGGTGGATAAATTATTCATGAAGTAGTATGGTTAGGGTTATCCTAGAGGAAGGAACAACGGCAAGCTCATCATTCACGATAACGAGTATTTATTCTTAAAGAAGAGGTGAAGGAGATTATGATGTATTCAATAGTTTCATAAATATTACTAAATTGGGAGAGAACTAATAGGACAAGAGTTTTGTTTAGAGAGAAAGATTATTAGTTAAATTATGAACTTAATATTATCTGTTGAGAAATTCCCTTACCAAGATTGGAAACTCATATTAGTAGGTGAAAATGAAACCAGCGATTTAAGCGTCAGCCTCTCCCAACACAAACATGACCTTCCACACGACATCAAAATTCTTTCCTGACACTCCATCGCTCTCTTTACAGTATTCCATTAACATTAACCAGTGACACTATTTTTCATGTACAAAATTGCAAGCACATGAGCTCATCTGATCTTGCATTATCAGTTCAATGTTTCAAATATACAGATGATTCTGACAGTGACATAATCAAAAATATCATTCTGAGGCACCACAAATGTTTCTAAGCAATTAAGTCATCTCCAGCTTTGGTTAAATCTTACATAACCTCATCAATTTTGTACTTTTTAAATATTGGATTTATAATAATTTCAATGAACAGGGTTTCCACACACAGAATGAAAAACTCATGATTGTATTTAGTAAACCTCAAATATGACATTTTGTAAACTTATGCACAGCATCTAGTGTTAAGCTATCACTGTGGACTGTAATTCTGTAACTGACTCGATTATCAATCAATTACTAGAGCAAATCTTATTCTAAAATTAATCAGTAACTGTAGCATTTAGGTCAATTGACTGAAATCACTAAATTAATTTATTACAAAATTTAACCTAAATACTTTGGTGGATTAATAACTTACAGGTTAAAAGATAAAACTGTATGTTCAATGAATCACTGCTGTCAGAGTAAATTTATGATAAATGAATCAATGGGGAATTTATGCATATTAAGTTTGAAAAAATGTTCTAATAAAAGAGTTACCAGATGCATGGGTTTTACCAGTTTTTGGCATCCTTAAATTCATGTCCTAGCCAGTTCTAGATCAATTAAAAGGAATTATCTCTACTTTTGGTCTTATTGGGTAAAAGGTTTGAAATAGACGTGGGCCAGAAAAAGATCATATATATATATATATATACATATATTATATATATAATATATATATATATATATATATATTATATATATATATATAATATATAATATATTATATATAATATAATATATATATTATATATATATATATATATAATATATATATATAAATATATGTATATATATATATATATAATATATAATATATATATATAATTTATATATATATATATTATATATATATATATATATTATAATATATATATATATATATATTTATATATATAGTATATATATATATATAGTAAGTATTCGAGCACTCTTGACGCACTACCAGCCTTTTCGATCATGAAGGAATAGAGATTATAGGTCTGAAACTGGAGGATATAATGTATATATAGGTTACGCGACGAATCCGTGTAATTTTCAGTCTGTTGGATGTATATGCGAGCAACTTTGAACCCTACCAGCCTTTTCCGATATGAAGGGAATAGAGATATAGGTCTGAAAGACTTGGATTATAATGTATATATAGGTTAAGGACGAATCCAGTGTAAATTTTCAAAGTCTGTAGGATGTAATAAGAGGCGTGGTCACCCCTAGGGTGGGGACGCCGATATAGCGCTTAGCCTTGTTTGCTTGAATGCGTGGGGATTAGGCCTACGAGCGTTTTGGGCGACCGAACCATTTGGAGGTCAAACTATACCGAAGGCCTGCTGTACGCGAACGACACAGCGAGCGCGCGTGCGCTAGCACCAAACAAATTATTATTATTGATTATTCATCGAAGATTCGATTTCCGAAGGAAATCGAATTGAGTCGAAAACGATTTCTGTAAGGTAATCGTTTTTTACGCCTTCGACTCCTTTGCTTTCCGGCCAGGTTCTTTTCTTTATCGCATCCGTGTTTCGGAGTCCAATAATATCTCATGGGTTCGAGTTAATTTGTATTCGCTTTCCAAACTTGGTAATAAATGTTCTAAATTGTTTTCTCTATGAAGGTGAATAACTGATCACAGACGAAGTTTTGTGAGTAGTCACCCCTAAGGCGGGTGCTGTCCCCCTTAGTCGCCAAGGTCAAATTCGTTAAAACCATGGTTATGGGGCTTAACGGTTCTCGGTCTGAAAATTTTGAATGTGAGCTTATGATGACTGGGCATTCAGCGGAGACGAGATTACGTTTCTCTGCGTCCCCCTCCATGAATGGGGACGCGTGCCCCACAAAAATTAAAATAGCCGTAGAAGATTGAAATCGAGAAAGGTTGTAGGGACGGAGTCGGAGACGGAGACGGAGTGGGAGTCGGATTCGGCGACGGAGTTGGAGTTGGGTTCGGTTTCGGAGTCCGGGGACCCCACCGGAGGGGGACCCCACCGGAGGGGGACCCTCCAGTTCGAAAGAAGAAGAAGGAATGCCGGTCATGTAGAACCAGGAAGCAGCCAGAAGAAGAAATGGAAGAGGAAGGGAAGGGGGAATGAGAAAGGAGAAAGGAAGAAGGGAGGAGATGAAGAATGAGGAAGGGGAAGGATTTCAGATCGTCGTGGCACCGGTTGCTGGAGCCGGGTGCGGTACCGAGTTTATAAACGTCGTATAACACAATCGCTCGGTGTCCTATAAGGGTTATCGAGGTCGTAGAGTTCGAATATGCTGGGTTATAAGTCCGTATAGGGTGTTAGCGACCCCCATTAAGGGGCCCCGACTGGCACAAAAAAAGCACAGAGTAAAAAAACCATTGAGTAAATGAAGAAGGTTAAGTAGGAAATGAGGAGGGAAGATGAATGCGTATAGACTAAAATTGACAGCAGGCTACAACCGTGCTGGCTCCGGTGCGGTTGCTGAGTTATTAAAATATTAGTGGTAAATCGATGGACATATTGGTGTCCTTATAATATCTATTGATCCTCTCGTTTTTCTCTGTAGATTTCGAAAAATAATGGTTTCAAATAAACAGAAATAAAAAAATAATAAATAAATAATAAATAATTAAAATTTTCTTAACTTTTTATTGTTTAAATAAAAAACATGCTACTGTCACTAACATACGAATAGGCAGTTCAATCACTAAATCAAACCCCAATTTCAAGCCCATCCATCCAAACCCCTCTGCAATTTTACATTAACACCATTGATTTACGTTCCATTTCGAGTATCATTTTGATAAACATAACATAAAAATCAAGTTCTTTTATACAAAGATCAATTAGTTATGCTAACGTAACAAAGTTCACATTAATAAAAGACTTAACTTTAAGCATCATCTGAACTATGCATATAACCCACAACGAGAACCTGACACATCTTAAGCAGGGAAATAACGTCAAATCGTTTAAAAGATCCACACTTACACCAATCAGTAAAGTAACTAACGATAGCATCCAAAACTACTTATTCACACTTTGTCAAGCATGTCTCCTAACATACAGATGTTAATGTTTACATTAACATGGTAATCATGCATGTAACAAAAATTTACTAGAACCTTTGATGTTCACTATCAATACAGACCAACGAAAGTGTGCGTCGTCACAAAGTTTTCATATTAATAAATTCAACCATTAACATACCAGAACTAAGAATATAATGTACACGACAACCAGACACATCTTAAACAAGAATAAAATGTTAACGTTAACAAGGTAGTTTCACACTTAACATCCGTAAAGTAACTAACAAGGCGACAAAACGCACACTTATTCATACTTTGTCACCATATCTCCACATAGACAATGTTAATTTTTATCATTAACATAGTAATATTTAGCAAATAATTTTTAGTCATAACTTACCTAACCATCATAATACATAATGGGTAAGGGCAAACAAAGTAAAGTTTTTTTACTCTCTGTAAGCTAAACTAATTATGAGCAAACGGACTTAACACACATCAACCATCCGAATAAACAGCTATCATTTACAACTTAACCAATATAAGCGGGAAGTAAAACATGTTTTCATTTTTTTATAACATATACTTTCCAGTGAAAACATATAAATACATAAAAAATATAAGTTTATTTTAAATATAATTATTCTCTAATCCGAGAACATAGGATTCAAGTTGGGTAAGTTCTATATATTTCTCCAGAATTCAACACTCTTTGAAAGAATGTAAGTATAAAAGCCTTCTGCAATAAACCATTTTTCGGCATTTTTGGATTCAGCAGCAGTCACCATTTCTCCAATTACAAGAGAGAGTAAATACTCAATGCCAAGCTGATAGTTATTAAGCATTCCTGTTCTGCATTATACGGGAAACCACATGTTTCGGTGTAAATACCATAGATTACACCATGTGCTATATGTATTATGTCTCAGTATGTCAAGACATCGTTCGCGAAGCGAGTTAATTCGTTTTTTTATTTAAATAGCAACGCTGATAATATTTTCAGGTGTTGAACTGTGAAACGCTATACATGTGCGATAGAGGTCACACAATCGACGGTATTTTCCAATATTGGCGTACCTAAGGTTTTTACACTATTGTACACGACAGAGAACACCACTCGATTATATAGAACCAAATTATGTTGTCTTCCAGTTTCGATATTTCACTTAAACGTTGATCTCTCGGATAACCAAAACTTAATCCTCTACCCAGCAGCAGCGATGTCGATAATCTTGATGAACCCATCAGGACAAACGAATAAAGGTCTATTATTTGACCCTTTGGTTGGCAGAAATACAAGCAACGTAACGACTGCCATTTGGTTTACGCTTAAATATAAATGACACATCATTGGGAATAACAAAGCTCCTCGTGAAGATATCTATTAACAGATTGTAGAGATCGTAGGAGATGTCTATCGTGTCAGCTAACAGTGAAAAATGGCTACGTGAACGGAATGTAGCGTAACAACCCTTATAGGTAATGAGTGCTGTTTTTCGTTACGAAAAATGGCAACTTCCAAAGACCCTATGGCCAGTAACAAAGGCATCCTGATAGTTTTAATATTTATGAAAAGAAAGAATAGTAAAGAGTGAGCAAACACAACCAACAAACACAACACAGCTGTGAAATATACAGAAATTACATTAATACATAGATGTTCTTTATATACCAGCCGCGAATATATGCTAAGTACAGTTGTTTTCACCTTAATAAGCTAACATAGCATTAGCAGAACTAAGAATATATGTACAATAACAAAATTAACACACCTTACGCGTAGAATATAACAACTAACCACAAAAAGGTCCATATTAACAGCGCTAAAGACCCTAGCACCAAGCAATATAAAACGTAACCTTATTACTCTTTTTTCATAATATCTATAACTTACTGGTTTCAACTATCCATCACACTGGTTTTACGTATCCATAGCACTTATGGTATCATACAAAACATTAAGCAATAGTAAAACCAGGAATGATTTTTTAGTGCTTTTCTCTTTTTAGACTAACTACCACCTCCCTGACCTTTCAGAAAATTTCAAATATGAAACATGAAAATGATTTTATGCTTTAACCATTTACATAAAGTGATGCATCCTTAATTCTATTTAATTAAACAAAACTGGTAAATCTGGCAACTGCGTTCAGTCATATCACACAGAGGTGATTTGACAGCACTGTATAGACTTGGGAGTGAATTATATATAAATCCATACACAAGTATATCTGTCCAGCCCCAGCATAGAAAATGTTGTAGGGCAACTAACATTTATTCAACAATCTTAATGTGGGATGAGATTATGGTCTCGTGGTTGCGGGCGAACTGGTAAGATCCGACAACCATGCTCTCCTATTTCAACCCACTTACCTTACGTATGAATAACGTCAACATTATCTAAATAGTATCACAAAATGACCGAATCTATTCAAAGATACCGGCATCGTGGTAACTATGAATTGACACTATCTCCATCAAAGTGTCACTCGTCTAATATAACATCATTTTGAACAATGAATAAACGTAGACATTAGCAAAGTTCTCTGGCAAACCTAACAACCTAACATTAACTCACATCACAATCTTAACCTAAGCCCACGTGTTTCTAACACATCATCGGCAGTTTAACACAGCTAATATCTTAAAACTCATCACTTCTATTTCTCAGTAAATCAAGTGTTATTTCACACAGTCATAGTAATACTTAACATAACGTACCTATACTTACGAATAAACAGCTTTTATTAACCAAGAGTATCTAAAGCAACACACCTCCGCGAGAGAAAAACACCAATGGGATGCGCCCTTGAAAGGGTGTGAATCCCGAGGAGGGGGATCACCCGCCAAAGGGTGTTACGTGGGCATTACCCTCTGAAGGAGGGGTAGGCCTCAGCCCATGCCCCGCCACCTTTCAGAAATTATCAACTTCAAAACTGATAGATTTGCGCAGAAGCGCATCCAATACAGAGTCTTGCATAGCATGTAAGCCACTGTGAAGCGCGTACTGTGGAATCATCCAGAGAGATGCATGAAGACCCATCTCGGTACCCTGAAGGGGTGTAAGCGTTATAAGGCGGCACAGCCCAAAGGGCTGCGCCCTTACTGCTTACACCCCCTTCAGGGTCCGCGAGATGGGTCTTCGATGCATCTCTCTGGATGATCTCCAAGTAGCACTCACAGTGCTTACAGTAGCTCTCAAATAGACTCTGTATTGATGCGCTCTGCCAAATCTATAAGTTTTTGAATTGATATTTTATGAAAGGGGGCGGGGATGCGGCTGAGGCCGTTACCCTCTTCAGAGGGTAATGCCCACTTACAGCCTTTGGAATGATCCCCTCTCGTGATTCAACACCCTTTTCAGGTGGGCGGCATCCAATTGGTTTTTCTCTCGGGAGGTGGTGTGTTGTTGCTTAAGATACTCTTGGTTAATGAAAGCGTTTATTCGTAAGTAGGGTACGTTATGTTTAAGTATACTATGACTGTGTGAATTCAACCACTTGATATTACTAGAGAAATGATGAGTTTTTGTAAGATATTACTGTGTTAACTGCGATGAGGTGTTAGAAACGTGGGCTTAGGTTAAATTTTTGCTGAGTGTAATGTTAGGGTTGCCCAAGAATTTTGCTATGTCTACGTTATTCATAGTTTCAAATGCGTGTTAATACTCGAAATTGAAGTGATAACTTTGAATGAATGATAGTGGTCAATCCTAGTTTCCAGATGCCGTATCTTTGATAGATTGTCACTTTGTTAAGGGTTGATAATGTTGACTGTTTATTCATACGTAGGTAAAGTTTGTGTAAAAGATGGTTTTGATCTACCAGTCGCCCCAACCAGAGACCATAATCTCATCACATTAAGTTTTTGTTGAATAATTTAGGTTTGCCCTAGACTTTTGCTATGATTATGAATACCCCAGTCGAGTAGCACACTGAATTATATATAACTCAGCTCCCAAGTCTATACGAGTGGCTGTCAATCACCTCTGTGTGATACTGCAGTTGCCAGATTTCCCAGTTTGTTTATATACTATAATAGTATTGCATCACTTGTATGTAATGTTAAGCATATAGAATCATTTTTCCATGTTTCATAATTGAAATTTTTCTGAAAAGGGGGTGTGTCTAAAAAGCGATAGCCTAAAAAGTAGTTTCCTGGTTTTTTACTATTGCCTTAATGTTTTGTATGATATCTTCTAAAATGCTACGTAAATCCAATGTTAATGTAAAATTAACATTGATATGTTTAGAGATATGCTTGAAAAAGAGTGAAAAGGTTACGTTTTGTATGCTGTGCTAGATACTTTTAAGCTGATAAGTATGGAACTTTGTTAATGTTAGTTGTTTATTCTAGCGTAAGGTGTGTTAGATTTTGTTTTTGTACAATATATTCTTAGTTCTGGTAATGCTATGTTAGCTTTATTATGCTGAAAACCCATGGCTTACGTTTAGCATATATCCGCTTGGCTGGTATTAACGACTTATGCTTGTACTATGTTATTGTTGCTGTTGTTGTTGTTGTTGTTGTTGTTATTGTTATTGTTGTTGTTGTTTACCGAGAATATATACCCTTTTGAACTGATGTGGTTCGTTTGTGCGTTGTATTCTTGTTTACTTTCTTTCTGATTGGTTGACAGAAAGAATCTCATTACCTATAAGGGCTGTTTTTTACGCATACGATTTCCGTCAGTAGGCCATTTTTTCACTTGTACTGACGACATGACTCTCTCGTATCTCTGAATCTGTGTTGATCTCTTCACTAGGACTTCGTTATCCAAATGATGTGTCATTTATATTTAAACGTAAACCGAATGGCGACTGTTTACGTTGCTTGTATTTCTGCCAAAAGGTCAAATAATAGACCTTTATTCGTTCTGTGCTCCTGATGGGTTCATCAAGATTATCGACATCGCTGCTGCATGGGGGAGAGAATAACAAGTTGTTTGTTATCGAGAGATTAACGTTTGTGAAATTCTAGCGGGAAAAACAACAATAAGTGGTTTAATAGAATAGACGTGTGTTTCTCGTCGTGTGCATATATCAAACCTGAGGTACGCCATATTGGAAACCCGTCGAGTTGTGGTGACTTCTATCGCACATGTATTAGGTTTCACAGTTCGAACACTTGAAAATTTACAGCATTGCTTAAAAATAAAAAACGAATTACATCGCATCTTAACGATGGTTGACATACTTGAGGACATAATACATATGCATTTGTGAAAAATTTATGAAAATTTTTTACCCAAAAACCGGAAAAAAAAAAGTTGGGTTCCCGTATAATGCAAGTATCACAGGAAGCTTTAATAACTAATCACTTGGATGATAGTTTACCTTCTTCTTGTATGAGACGAATAGTGCTGCTGAAAGTCAAAATATGCCGAAACATGAATTAGTGCTACTGAAGGTCTTTTATAACTTCATCTTTCCAAAGGGTGTTGAATTTTAGAGAGATAATAATAGAACGTACCGCAACTGAATCCTATTTTCTCTTGATTAGATGAATTAATATATCTTAAAATAACATTCTCGTTTTTATAAACACCCTTTCAATGAAATTATTGTTATAAAAAATGAAACTCTGTTTTACTTCCCGCTTATGTTTCGCTTTACTGGCTAAGTTGTAATGATAGCTGTTTTTATTCGGCTGGTTGATGTGTGTTAGGTCCGTTATGCTCATAGTTTAGCTTTACAGAGAGTAAACTCTTACTTTGTTTGCTTACCATTATGTATTATGAGGTTAAGGTAAGGTTATTGCTAAATTTTTTGTTAATATTACTATGTTAATGTTAAAATTAACATTTGTCATGTTGGAGATATGTTGACAAAGTATGATAAGTTGCGTTTTGTCGCCTTGGTAAGTTATCTTTAAAAGCGGCATGTAGTGTGAACCTTTGCTAATGTTAACCATTTATTCTTTGTTTTAAGATGTGGTCTGGTTTTGTCGTTGTACATAATATTCTTAGTTCTGGTAATAGTATGTTAGCTTTATTAATGTAATTTTGTTATGTTTGCAGCTATTCGTTGGTCTGTATGATAGTTACACAAGGTTATAGTAAATTTTTGTTACTAATTACCATGTTAATGTAAAATTAACAAACTTGTTATGTTAGAGACATGCTTGACAACGTGTGAATAAGTTACGTTTTTTGATGCTATGTTAGTTACTTTACTGCAGTTAAGTGTGGAACTTTTGTTAACGTTGACCGTTTATTCCTGCTTAAGATGTGTCAGGTTTGTCTCGTCGTTGTGTATAATATTCATAGTTCAGATGATGCTAAGTCAAGCTTTTATTAATGTGATAATTTGTTACGTCAGCCAATATAGTTGATTGATCTTTGTACTACAGAACTCTGATTTTGCTTATGTTTAATTACAAATTGATACCGAAATGTGAACCTTTATCAATAGTATCAAATAAGATACAGTGGTCAGGAGGTGATGGATGGGGGCTGAATGGGGGTTTGATTTAGTGATTTACTGCTTTGGGTATGTAAAAACGTAAATTTGAAAGTTATAAACATAAAAAGTGTAAGAATTTTATTTATTTATTTATTTTTTATTTATTTTTATTTATTGATGGTTCTGAAACCAATTTATTTTCGAAATCTACAGATCCAATCGCATATTATAAGGACACAATATTGCATATTATCCACTAAATATTTAATACTCAGCACCGCACCGGAGGCCAGCCCGGTTGCTCTGTCGAACCTTCTAGTCTCCTTCTCCTCTTCTCCTTCCTCATTCTCTTTCATCCTGTCTTCATTCCTCCTTTGTTTTTTTGCTACGCTGTGCTCTTTTTTCAGGTCAGGACCCCAAATGGGTGGGTTCCTAGACCCTATACGGACTATAACCAACGCCATATTCGAACTCTACGACATCGATAACCCTTATAAGGAACCAGATTGTTTTATACGACTGTTTTATTACTCGGTACGCACTCGCTTCCAGCAACCGGGGCCACTACGATTCTGAATCCTTCCTCCTTCCTCATTCTTCATCCTTCCTCCCTTCTTCCTTCTCCTCCTTCCTCATCCTCCTTCTCCTTCTTCCTTTCTTCTTCTTCTTTCTTCCTCTGTTTTTGCATTCCCATGCCATTCTTCTTTTTA
>JABUQX010064929.1:0-15000 GCA_015478945.1 Trachelipus rathkii
TAAAAGAGATTATACCCTAAATAATAAAATATGTTTCTCGTACTTTAGGATTATGATAATTTTTACAAGATCGTAGCCAAAGCTAACTATAATTATTATAAAATAGTTTATATAGAAAATATAAGTACCATTATTAAAATTAATAATAATAATATCATACACGTCATAATACTTATATATTACTTATTATAGCTAAAGTAAGTGGAGCCCGTTATATATTGAATAGTATGGCTACAGCTCACGGCATAGATAAATGACGGATAGTCTAACGTCGTATATATAACTACTATATATAGTACAGTAATATTTATCTATTGGGAATAGAATTATAACTGTATCCATATTATTTGAGTTCAACCCAATACACAAATATGATATCAGATATTATTCAATATACATCTAGGCTACGCCATAATGAATGAGTAAAATGATTGAAACAAAAAACTAAGATAATAAAACATCAATTATATTATTGGTTCCAATGTTTAAATACATCGGAAAAAAAAGAAAAAGAACCATACTAGAAGTGCGCTGTCACTACAATTTCAGTCACCATTTATATAAAAACTCATACATTTATAAGAGAAAAATAACTCACTCGATAAAATAAGTATAGTATATTTTAATAATGATATAAATAACACGTATGACAAGTGATATCTACAATAAATGGTTACATATTATAGAGAGTACATTTTTATGTAAATTATTACATATAAAAATGTGAGAATGTACGATTAGGGCTATAAACGATGTTAAAATAAAAAGGTATTTTTCACAGGAATTTCATAGGTATTTTCAAAGGTATTTTTCTTTTACCATCCGTTTGTGTTGTCATAACCCATTTCAATAATTACTAAATAAATCAGAACAATTCCAGTCATAATGGTAGACTTGAATAAATTTTATAATATTTTTTTAATATAATAATAATATAATATTTAAATATAATAATAATAATATATAATATATAATATAATAATTAAATAATAATAATATGTGAAGTAATAAAATATAATAAATCATAAAATAAATATAGTATTATAATATTAATAGTATAGAGAAGATATGCTGTTGAATTGTAACAATTTAGTAATTTTATTTATCAAAAATGAATAATAATTATAGAATCATAATTTCTTAAATATGATAATAATAATTTCTGTCTATTAATTTTGTATATAATTAATTTTTTTAGAATAATATGAAGAAAAGTAAAAAGATTAAATCGAAATTGTAAAAAAAAAAACATTCGAAATTAATTTAATAACATTTAAGCAATTAATGTAATAAAATGTATTAATAAAATATATTTATTAATAATAAATTAAATAATTTACAAATTTAAAATATAGAAGTTTCAAGAATAAACACAAGCATGTTATTAATGGGTTATAATATTTCTGCCATATTCTTAAATATATATAAAATAAAGATAAAAATGGATAGTGAATGTATAGGAAGAGCGTCAACTTTCTGGGCTCCTATAAATTGAGTTGCACGTATTAATTATAAGCTTAACTATTTGGCATGAATCCCAGGGATGAATAGAGTCCACAGACTCGTTTATTAAAGCAGAATTACCCTGCATAGATAATAGGCATTCCCAGCCATGTGAATCGT
This sequence comes from Trachelipus rathkii, assembly GCA_015478945.1. Lineage (NCBI taxonomy): Eukaryota > Metazoa > Arthropoda > Malacostraca > Isopoda > Trachelipodidae > Trachelipus > Trachelipus rathkii. The sequence goes on from JABUQX010064929.1 coordinate 1,624, forward strand.
CTTTTCCACTCACTAATAACTTATTAGTAATAAGAGAATTATGGTATTATAATTATCCACTACTTATCGAGATATAAACAGTGAAGTACAAAGTCGATTTATAATCAATAAAATCATTTAGATTATATTGACATAGGCCTCATAATAGCGGACAGCCTCGTATTATCGACATAATTGATAGAAGATAATAAAACTGTTAACAGAAGTCTTTCTCATCTATTGATTAATAGAAGTTAGCGTAGAATATGTATGATATGAAATGTTAAATATAAAGTCTTAATGTGTATGATTTATAAATATTCCGACCAATGCTCCTTATTTTACAATTATTGATCCCTCGTGGCACTATATATATCCGTAAGCTCCATTGTTATTCTATTCCAGTTATTATTAATAATTTTGAATATATTATTGTAATATTTATAATCATTTGGAAGAAAAATATTATCCGTATAAATTTTCGGCTGCAAAACCAAATGCATATAGAAGCTAAACAACGAAAATACGACTAAGATTAAAATAGACAGGGAAGATCGAACTTCGAGTCGTGCTCTCCTTTCGAACTCACGCAATTTGTAAAGACGCAAACTCCCCAAAGCATCTGATACAGTGGACAAAGAACCAACCTACCTCCCTATAGGTTAATTCATTCCACCACGTACAAAACCGCCCATTAAAAAATGCTTGAGAAGACATCCAAAAAAAAAAAAACAAAAAAAATAGAGAGAGAGACTGAAGGCACATATCATTACCGTAAAAACAGAACATAAAGCTATTTTAGACACTTGCAAAGCATTAGAAAAGAAAGGCGCTCTTATTAGTTTCCTTGATGGAAATAAATATGGAATGATTGATTATAAAATTTCTTTTTTATTAATTGTTTACCAAAGAGTAAAGAAAGAGAGAAAATTGTGGGTTTTGGAAAAGCTTGTGAACTTGAAAGCAACATCTTGATAACACAAAGACCGACAAAAAGGTAATAGGATGAAGAGATTGCAATATATTAGTAATCGCTGAATTAAATGACCGGGATAAAAATAAATTTATTATAGATTGTGTCAGTTAATTATGTTGCTAATATGTAAACTATTTTACTCCCATTTTAGCGTATCATTATATATATATACTGTCAAAATGTTGGAAAACTGGTTTCGGTGGGGAAAAGAAGTGCGTAGCCCTGTCATTTCATCCTCACCTGGCTGGTTTAAGCCTTTTTATCTATTCGCGCAGGCTGATTTGTACCTATAGGGCCTATTAGTAGGTTTGTTAAATAGGTAGACGGTTAAAAAGTTGAGCCAAGTACTAACAAACCCTCCACAGTTGCCATGTAATTTCTAGATTGAGCCCTTCATAGGTCCACAACCTATCTTATACCCTATAGTGTATGAAAAAATCTCTTCTTATCAGAGGAACACTACCGTCGAAGGGTCCTATTCTGTAAATTTAATATTAAATATTATAATTATTTCGCTTAAAACATAATAATATAACTATAATTAATATAAATAAAGAAAAAAGAATAAAAAAGAAAAAAAAGATAAACTTCTCTTTACAAATTTGTATAATTTTTTGAATCATTTTATATATATAGTAATATAATCCATAGGGAAAAGTACACACAATGATAAGTGGAGACATGAAAAACGTACATATCCGCAATACAGGCGAGGTATTAAATCCATAACACAACCTGTAAGAATACGGCTGGGCCCTGGCTTCCAGGGTTCTCATACAGAGAAGAGGTTTTGTAAGAAGAAAGACAATTATAGAAACCAAATTCTTTCAAGAGTTGAGCCAAAAGGAGATGTAGAAAATGAAGCCCAGGTGCAATACAAGCACGGAGGTACAGATATATATCTTCTGATATATATCAAATAACAAATCTAAAATTGATTAAGGTTAAATTACCTATTTTCAAATGTGTGCTGATATTTAAAGCAGTGTGATAGACGTGTAATAACTAATCATATTCTGTCTGTGTTTCACTAGGACATACGATATGGAAAAATTTCAGCCTGTATTTTTTTTAAATTTAAGAGATAACAAAACTTTTTGGATTCTTATAGGAATCATAGTTGTCTTCTTTCTTTCTTTTTTTTTGAATGGTGCCGCAACTGTTTTGTACCGTGCGGGGTAGCGAGAGCGAAAAATATCGAGTCAGGGTCTCCGTGGACAGAAGAAGAGAGACTCAAGCGAGTGAGGCAATTGACATGCTAGGTACTAATTCTCCTTTGATTATGCAAGTTATCGAAACATCTGTTTGTAGTCTACGCGGGAAGTTAGATACCTCTCAAGTGGTTATGGTTTTAAATTATTTCGTAATTGATTGGAATAACTGACGAATGTATGGTAATAAGATTATCTCCAGAAAAAAAACGCTCTGAGGTATATTATGTAAACTAACATAATAATATGCATTAGTCTACGTAAAAGGAAAAAATCGAAAGATATTTCTATATATTTGGTAGCGTTAAATTCTCTGTGATATGCATAAAATTACATTAATAATGGTCAGAAATTATTCCTAAAGCATGATGATCGCCTTAAAGATTATTACCCTAATATAGTAACTATGTATAATAATCCAATATTTTAGATAATATATATATAATATATTAGTTATCATAGTATTATATATTAATGGAACATTTTACATGGGACGAAGGAAGTCTTCGTAATATTAATACAGAGATCCGGACGCTAGTATGTTTAGTCATCAAAACCTAGCTTCATATGTATAAGGTGATTGAGTACCGGGCGTTATTATAAATATATAGCATAGACGTGTAAATAATATAGGCGTATCCATTATCATTTGTAAGTAATTATATTATATTGCTAACATGAAAATCTGGAAGCAGTCTAATTTACAATATGAGTATTTGGATAGAATATATATATATAAATATAAATACTAAATTTCTAGAGAGATCTTGTAGTAATTCACTTACTTTACACTAAAACTTATAAAATGCCTGACTATACTATCAATGCAGCTATATATAATTACCCTGGATATTAAAGTAATAGATACGATAAATATTATGCTGAACATAGTATGATAATTCATACAATATCAAAGGTAATCAAAGTAATAGATAGTAAATATTATATAATAATATATAATAATATTATAGTATGATAATAATAATAATATATATAAATAGAATTATTAATAATATATATAATATAACAGTATAACTCATATAAATATAATATAATCATATAAATAAAATCTATTATTATTAATAATTGCTGAACTTAAATATATATTAATATATTATATTTTTCTTGGAAAATTAATTTTATATAATAAGCTTTTAATATATATATTACATATCTTATAATTTTCAATTAATTTAAAATATGTACTATATAGAGTATACTATAGTGCAACTAAACGAAGGTTACCGGTCGGATGATTTCATCTCGAAAAACTACAAGATAGGTACAAAGATTAAAACCTGAATGGAAGACAACACACTTCCTTAAATATTGGTGTGATACCCAGTGCGCGATATAATAATAATTTGTCACGGAAAATGAAAAAAAAAAAAAAAAAAATTTTTTCTATTTTTTTATTAATATCTCCAAATACTACGATAGGATAACAAGGGAACAACTAATTATACATATTCATTGGACTACAGAGCTAAATAAGATAATATGTCATGAAAAAAATCTTCAAATCATATACTCAATAATAACATTTTACTTATAAAACTAATAAAGAATATATAATACACTCACTATGGGATAAACCGCTGACGAATAGGCAAAAAAAGACGTACAACCATGTCGGGGTCTCTCGGCCTCATGGGGGACGACGAGCTAAAACTTGGACTTATTCCGTATAGGTACTATTTAACCCCCCCTACCAGGGGAGGTTGTTCACGAAACCCACCGCTCCATATTCAGGTATATAAGTTTGGTTAGCTCGCAAACCAGAGGAGTAATTACAAAATTCACTCCTGTTGTCCCTCCCCTCAATCTGTCTCGCGGGTATGAGTGAGAGAAACGTTGTTACCCCCCACTCCCCTGTCACACAACACTTTCGGCTAACGATCGGCCCTCCCATGAGAAATAGATTAGCTCCTATATACGTCTGAGTGCAGTTTCACATAGTATTATTGATTAGGTTTTCATTTCTACCATATCGTAGTTATTGAGTGAGTAGAAATACATATACGAAATTACATTAACAAAACAATAAGTAAGTTTTTTTTTTTTCCATTTCTACAGCGATACAACAATATTCATATTACGCCTTATTCGTTCATCATTCACATTTTTATTACAGGTTATTCTTAATGTTCGCTATTTCTTTAATCATATTTATCGACAATAATAGTCAGTGCTCCTGTACCTTTCTTTCTACTTGTTGTCTCACTATACCCTTCTATAAATAATAGTAATTTATCGATTACCATCTGATTATGTAGTACCTTCCGTTCGTTCTTGTTGTTCTTCTCAAGTTTTCCTGATAACATAAGAGCAAAATAGTGTACCTAGTCGCCTTTCTAATCAAATTAGGTAGTAAGGCTGAAGGATGAGATTTTTATATATTATACTTTTCAAGTATGTAGATTTAGTACTACTCCTTAACCTTTAATAGCACTATTGTTCTGAAGGTAGTACTAAAGTTCAGGGTGACGTAGCGTATTACTATTACTGAGATACTTTATCTTGTGAACCCGATAAAGTAGAGATGACTAACTTTTCATTTACGATGGGTTACATATATAGATTAAGTATATATAATGATAGGTACTATACATATTATATATCGTAATATATAGGATATATAATTACATAAGATATAATCAGCATTTATTAAAAATAGAGCAATTTGTACCATGGTATACTACATAGAAGGCGTCTAATTTATACGTATATATACTTATACCTATTATCTAATACCATCTGTTAAATAAAGCTAATATAAATATATAATATAATAATATCTATATATTAAACTGCGGGGGTGTTAGCAGTTAGCTTAATATTGTTACGTATATAATATAGTATAGTATAATAATTGTGTAGGAGACAAATTTCACTATCAAAAAGTCTACTAATAACCATCATGTAATAAACTATTAATATATATATCATTTAATGTATTATCTTTGTTTTCTCGTACTGCTCTTATCATTATAATATACAGGAAGATTTTTATTATATAAAATTATCGATATATCGATTTTAAAATAATACTATAATAATCTTAATATCATATAATAATATTCAGTACAATATTTAAAACCTTTGTATAAGGTCCTTCTCATTCTTACTATCTCTCTCTATCTCATCTTCTGGAAAAATCTCTCTCCTTACTCTCTCTCTCTCTATCTCTCTTCTGCATCTCTCTACTCTTATCTCTCAGCATCTCTTTAAGGGGGTATTATCATCTCCCTCTCTCTCTCTTTACCTTTACATTTTCATGATAATTCTAATCTGGCTTCGAATATTCTACTCTTCTGTGCATTTAGGGATTAACCATAATAATATGTGGCGCTAGATATATCAAAACATTTTCATACCAAATGATTCTGCACTATAAGACTTACAATTATCAAGCTTTCCTTGTTATCGGTATATATATAAATGTCTTTTACCGTCTGTAATATTTTATCACATTAATGTTCCTTTCTGTCCGTTGCTTAAGAAAGCTGCTTATTGGTAACGCCATTGTTAATATTATTATAAATTCATTTATTAGAATATATATGCTTTTATATTATTAAAAATTGTAAGTGATTATTCTCATCTAAATAAGTATCAATTGACATCACCTATCCAACCATAGCCGACGGCACCCTCAACCTCTCCCTTACAAATTGACTCCTTTATTATTTTTAAACCACAAATGCCCTACCACCCCTTATGTCTAATTTTCTTCAATTATAAATCTACCAAAATACAATTATGTACTTATAACCTTTTGCGTATTGGTCTCTTAGTATGAGTTCTTCGATATTATCTAAAGTAAAACAGTAAAGTTTGGTTAACTTATATACTTTATAAAAACTCTGTTCCTCCAATCATTATTCTCCTACGACAAAATATATTAATTACTATCCTAATACAAAACTATATTAACCATATAATCACAAGTTAATCCGATTATTAAAATCTCTTTCTTATTTCTTTTAATATATAGATGGGGAGTAAGGCTCTCTATATCCAATATAAACAATTTATAATATGAGTAGGATTCAAATCAAACATATTGTTAATTTTTCTTATCCATAAATAAGTACTATCAAAAAAGTGGTATCATAAGAGAAAGACTGTGAGTAAGGTATCACTCAAACTAATAATAAAGTATAGCTTAGTGAAGTCATTAATAATTAATAGAATGATAGAGATTGGAGGGTACCTTAAAACGGAGGTAGGCTCAAATAAATAAATAGATGAATATGGGAGCAGATAACACATATCTACATAAATCTTAATAACATATAAGGTGTGGAAAGTCTATCGATACAGGGTCTAATAATACAACGCATATAAAATTAATTAAAAAATATATGATATAATATAGTATATATATCCATCACGTGAAACAGATTAAGTGTATATTGAACAATAGTTCAAAAAGTATAGGAAAAAAATAAAAATATTGAACGAAAATGTATTTCAAAATACTAATGAGACTAAAATAACTTAATTTGTTCTAAGAAATCTGAATATAAAATTTAGGGAAATATTAAAGCAAAATTTAACTTTTCTCCCGGTTACCATAAGAGAGAAAATACAAGGAAAAAAAAAAATTTGACCTCTAAATGTTTTAGTAATTATGTAATGTGCAGAACACACCCACTTTAATTTTTCATCCTCAAAAAAATAAGTAAAAGAAAGGAAAATAAGTAAAAAAAGATAAGAAAATAGAAATAAATATTAATAAATAATAATAAATAATGAATAAAAAAAGTAAAGTAACATTAAATTAAAGATAAGTAAAGATAAAAAAGATAATATCAATAAGTAATAAATATTTATATAATAGCAATGAATAAATTCAAATAAATATGTAAAATTATAACTAATAATTAATTAGATAATTTAAATAATATAATACAACAATAATAAATCCAAATAATACTAATAACTATAAATAATAATAATATAATTATATAAAAATATAAGTAGAAATAAAATGATAATTAAATAGGATAATAATATACATAATATAATAATAAATTAAATAATATAATATAATAATAATAAATAGTATAATAATAATAAATATAAATGAATAATAACAGATAATAATATAGTAATTGGTGAAGGAGGAAACTTTTTTAAATTCCCGGTTGTTTTTGACGTTTATTGATATAAATGATTATTCTCGAAATTTCCTTACATTTAAATATTTCTTTTCATTAGAGCTAAAAATTCTCAAATAATTAGTTAAAATTTCTTGGAAACTATAGAATAAGCAACAACTGGCAATTTTTCAGTATTTCTTATATATATTAAAGACCTTATTGGTAAAATGAATTTAATTTAAATATTCATAATTATAAAGCCGAAATTTCTAGACCTTGTTGATATATAATAATTAAAATTATGTGTATATAATAAAATAAAAATATATTATATAAAATAGATGTAAATGATGTGAAATTAATCATCTAGATATATAGTAAAGATAATGAAATATAGCTATTCTCATAAATGTTAGTAGTTATGGCGATGTTTATATTTAATATTTCATATATTAATACTATAATATATATATTAATATTATTATATTAATTAGATATAATTAATATTATTATATTATATATTAATTAAATATAATTAATGTTAATATATATAATATTATTATATATAGAATAATATATAAATATATATATATATATTATTAAATATTTATAATATATATATATATATATATAAGTATGGTATGTCTGATTCAGTGGATAAAGCGCATCATCAATAACAATTTCGAGTTGCAGACCGCATTTTAATAATTATATATAATTATTATAGCAAAATTCGGAACTCGGTACCATAATACATAAACCGAATATTCCTTAAGATAAACCCTTATAAATATATCTATAATTTGTGATTTAATAATATATATATATTGAAATTCACTAAATATTAATTATATAAGAATTTTTATTATAAAATATTTAATAAATGCAAAAGATATGTATTATAAAGATATTCATATACACCCTTCATTTTTTAACGAAAAATTCCACAGCTAGGATTAATTTAATAATTTAAAAGATAATATGAAATATAATTAGATTATTATAAATCCTTAATATAATAAATATCTTAATAATAAAATCAATAGTAAAATATTCATAAATCAAAGATTTTTTACCTTATAAGTACGAATAGCAAAATATTTTGTATTTGTCCATCAAAAAGATAAAAAAAAACTATCTCTTAATAGGATACTATACATTGATTATAATTTTACTAAAAATTAAAGCACATATAATATTACTCATGAGTTATAATATGATTATTTAATTATATCGGTGTTTTACTTTTATCGAGTCTAATATAGTTAAGAAGTGATTTACATGAACTTAAATATTTTTTCTTATAAATATTATCCATATATTATTTAATAATATTATTGTTATATACTAATTTTTACTTTGCTTAATAATTATATTATATAAAAATAGTATTTCAGCTATTTAGTGGTATGTTGTGAAATATGTTAATGTATATAAAACTATGTTCATTTAATAGTAATATTAATAGTAAAGATGTATATAATACGATAATTTATATATATTTTAACATTTACTAGTATTAGTAGAAACTCCCTCCATCCTCCCCTCCAAAGAATTAAATAAATAATTATTAAATATATTTGATATATATATTAATATATATGTTACAATTTAAATAAACGTTAAAAGAATACAAGATTATTAAAAAATATTTATTAGTGAATATATGTATTATTTAATAATTTTATAATGTACTTTAATATTTAAAAAGCATGGAAATATGTAGCAATACAGCGCTGAAATTAACCGAATAAATATTACCTAAATAAAATTTAATGATATTGTAGTAATTTAAATTTAATTATATAATATTAATTTTCGCTAAGGAGTTTGAAATTAATGAGTGACTAGCTCCAATCCTGTAATGTGAATATATTAATAGTTATATGAGAGAAAACACAAAGCAGTGTAATGACAACATATAACAGTTATTCGACTCTAGTCAATATTTCTCCTTCCGTAGGTATACTCTACATTTTAGTTGCGTAACCTATACTATATATCTAATTATTCTAATTAACAAAGTACGATAATTACTACGACACACGTCACTGAGATAAGATAGAATGCACACCTTACAAGCCACTATATATAATTGGACTTCAAGGAGTATTCATTACATGCGTAATGTTAACGCCATCTATTGTTCATTTGTATAATTATCCCGTTACACGGTCTTTCATACCAATGATCTGTATAACAGGCTTTCATGAAACCCAGTTTTTAACCATTAATGTGATTTGTTATCTAAACTCCAATGCTACAGATGCAATAATATGTTCTTCTGGTTCATCGTTCTCATTCACATACCTTACAATGATGGACAAGAAACAGAAGTGATAACGGAACAGAGAATAGAGTAATAATTTGTGAGTGAGTAAGAACAAATCCCTAGAACATTAAGAGAGAAATAAAATAACGTTCAATGTGAAATCAAAGTTTGTAGAGATAAAGGTTTACTAAAAGCTACGTCTCTTATGCTTAAGTTATGTTATATGCCTCACTTCCAAACAGTAATTGAGTAGGTGAAAAGATAGATAACTTAATAAATTACTCCATTCATGCGTAGGATAAAATACTCATTAAAAGGAATAATAACTTTAATATGGATTACCTCACAATTACTATTAAATATAAATCCTCCATAATCTAATAAAGGGATATATGCATTTTCCATGTACATTAGGATTGTCTTTCTCGGGTTTTATTCAAAGTTGGTGTACTTAAATGGAGTAGTGGAGGGGTAATTATTGTACCTAATAATAAAAGGATATATAAATATATAATATAAAGTAAGGAAATATATATTTATCCATACGGAAAACATTTTTAATAGATATAAGAATATATAATATAGATTAATATAATATGGTGTAAATAAATAAATTTGTTCCCAGCTAAAATTGGTGAATCTACTACACACGGCCTCAGTTATTAATAGAATAATGACTGCGCATAAATCTAAGTCATCCCCGATTAATATAATATGTAATCTCTGAGGATATGAGATTATATAAAAATAATATCCTGTCATAGTTAGGTCTACAGATAGACCAATTTTGGAAAGCTCTGAATATATTAGATAAAATAAATAAGTGCCATACCTATCTGACCACACCACTCAGACAGGTACAATAAATAAATGATATGCAAATGTATAAATATCGTTTTCTACTGTCATTCCGGTTAAATAATCCAGCTTTTCTAGACTTTCATAAATTTCTATTATTATCATTGAGTAGACAGGAACTACCTACATTTGTTCAAAACTTTTCATCAATATTGTTCAATTATAACTTAGCACAAAGCTATATGTAGATTATGAACTTGGTTGATCAATCTATAAAACCCTCAAATTACGAGGAGGTTCTTTTCCTTCTGTCAATTGTGTGCTTTCTATCTGTACTCATATCCCTCTAAATTCCTAATTTTCTAATCAATCGGGCTTAACTCAGCTGTTATTTTTAACATATTAATTCTCATGTCGACTGTACTTTCATTATTACTCTGATTAGGCCAGTCCCACTTTCTGCTCTATCATATTGCCCATCTCTATTAAGATAAAAAATATTGACTCACAGAAAAATAAAGATGGTTTGAGTGTAAGTGAAGATAGAAGATGAGTATACTATATACAACTATAAAGAATCCCCTAAAGGTGATAGACGTTATTCTAGCAGTAAAAATTATATAGTGATGAGATAATGTTAATAGTTGATATATTATAATATGATATATAATATTAGTTAGTGAGTATATATGAATATATTAATTAATAATATATATATTATATATAGTATGATTATATTAATTATAGTGAGGTATAATATATATTATATGATAAAATATAGGTGAGTATTTATATATATATAGTTGATGATAAGTATAATAATTAATATAATATAGTATAGTATATATATTATATAATCTATAAATATATATTATTATATATGTATATGATAATGATATATAATATATATAAAAAATTATTATATATAATATATATATTATTAGTAATTATAATAAGTGGTATATTATTATTATAATTAAATCGGAGTGAATGAGATCGTTATTAGATCTAACGAAGTAAGGCTACTTTGAAGAAGCGTAATTGGGCCTATTAATTGATTATATTTTTTAAGAAACAAATAATAATTAAGAAAACATAAATAAAAAATTTATAAAAAGTAATATTAATTATAAGAAATCAGGTTTAGACATTGGGCTACCCAATATAATTTAGAGTGGTTTCTCTAGTCTCACGAATCCCAAACTAAATGGAAAGGATTTTAAGTTTCTATCAACAGAAATCTTCTTCCTGTTCTTCTCTATCCAGCTACTAACTTGGCATGACGGCCCCAAACCAAAGAACGAACGGATATATAAGAAGAGATATATACACTTCGTATAGGTAGACTTTGAGTACTATTCAACATAGAAATAATAGGAAGGCGGATAACATGCACTCTCTCACGCAGCGATCATTATTCGTCCTGCTACCTAATAAAGACATAGCTCCTATAGCAAATAGTAATAGGATACAAGCAAATAAATCACCATAATTGTCACCACTAGCGTCAGCTGTTATAAGCCAAAACAAATTCACCTCACACGTAGAACTAACCAAATATTAGAGATGGGCACGTATATTAAATTCACTAGGGATTTACTTTCGCGAAACTTACTATATTACTGGTGCAGTAGAGGTTCTTGAAATGAATACTGCCCGAGCTGTTGTATAGGCAGTAATAGATCGTCCTTGTTGGGTCTCTTCCACCATAATCACAGACTCATCATATGTTATTTGGGCGTCTGCTGTTCATATTGGGCAGAGAATAAGGATGAGGATTGTCAAAAACAAGTATAAGTATTGTCAATAATCAATACAATAAGCGGTGAAGAAGAGTAATGAAATAAGGGATTTCACATAGAAATTGAATTTGAGATTAGCAATATGATCACTGCAAGATTATAGCCTTACTCATGCAAGAGCTGCTAATTTAAACCCTATATGTAGATCAAATGCATGCTTTTGTCTCACCAAAGGATTCCCTTAACAATTTATACAGACGTATATTAAGGTAAAATTAGAGTTGAGATCTACTGAAGGGTCTTGGGGAAAGGATTGTCAGGTATACTCAGGATAAAACCGATAAAGTGACGACCTGGGTTTCTATAGGTTATAGCACACAGAGCATCCTTCTTAAGACAACCCACCACACTTCTGAGAATAAAAATATACAAAAGATAAAATAGCGACCATAAAAGTATAAAGATAAGAAAGAGAAGACAGGACGGGAACTAGACTGAACTATCGTTGGAAGAGTGTAAAGAAAAATAACTACAATAATGGACTAATTTAACACCATTAACAAACACGCTTTTGTCCTACGAGTAAAATATACACCACAAGACACACCACGTCTTATAATACTCCTAATAATTTTCTACTCAAAGAGATATATTACAGGTTCCTGTCCCCTAACTTCTTTCCATCTATATTTCATAATTTATTTACACGATGCTTTCTTTCGGTCAGAAAGGTCGGGGACATAGATGTGTAGGAAGATTATTTGTAAACGTTATGCTATTAAGTCTCAACTACCACTCTTAATCTCCGCTATTTTATTAAATGTGAGCAATTACTGTTGGTTTATTCTATGATAGAACCTTATATAAAGGTGCACGATGGTGATAATTTATTTATGGTGAGATTGCCTTCCAGCAACTACGATACTGTACATGTATAGATATGTATCTAATACACAGTAGCAACCTAGATTTGCGAGCAATCCTATTGAAGTTCTAGAGAAGGTAGAAAAACACTAATTTCGATATTTCGACCTAAGATTAGAGTTCGTAATGGAGACATAACGGCTTTGCATATAATCGCAGGCCGAGAATATATTTATTATCAAAATATTAGTAGGTATACATAGGAATATTTATAGAGAGAGACTGTGGAGAGAACTAGAGGGAGAATCTAGCAAAAAGCCGTCTAACACAGATAAGGAAATAGGTTCCCTATATCTTGCCGTAATCATTGCATCTGATGGCTTTACAGTGGTGCGCCTCCTTTTTAGATAACAGTCGTAGGCTGAAG